>KB664054.1:8111063-8185399 GCA_000349025.1 Anopheles minimus
ACAACACCAATTACTCTTGTTCCGCCAACGAGCACAACTACTACTTCTGAAGCTCCGACCCCAACATCGGAGATGACGACGGAAGTGTCAGCATCAACAACTGAAGTCACTGAGACAACGGAAGCGACAACATCGACTACTCTTATTCCGCCATCGAGCACAACTACTACTACTGAAGCTCCGACCCCAGCAACAGAGCAATCAGAAACACCTCCACCAATCAAACTGACCACATCAACACGGTCAACACCAACGACCGAGAACGACGTAACATCGCCGACCGTGAGTCCAATGCCATCAACCACGGATATCGACTCGCAACTGGGTTCCACAACATTGGCACCCATTTCGACTACACCCGAATTGTTTCAGTGCCCCGGAGAGGGTCGATATCCGGATCCCAACAGCTCGAACTGCGAATCTTACATTATGTGCGTCAATAACAGCATTGGCTCACTCACACCAATCCAGTTTCTCTGTTCGCCAGGCACAATCTTCTCCGCTACGGCGGGTTACTGTGTATCGGCTGTCTCGCACAGTTGCGAGCACGAGACGTCGAGCAGCGAACCACCAACAACCGTGTCGCCAACGGGCACTACAACGATCATGCCAACACCCATACCGTTCGTGTGTCCGGGCGTTGGCAGATATCCCAATCCGGGTTCGATCTACTGCAAATCCTACTACCTGTGTCTTCCCGATGCCCAACAGAATCTGATCGCTGTAGAGCTAAGCTGCCCGGGCAGCTCAATCTTCGCCACCGACGATAATCGCTGCGCACCGGCGGAGGAGTACCGGTGTGATGGAGGTATCGCAACAACAGTAGCAACGATCCCCACCTCCACCAGCACGACCACCACGGTTTCCACAACGTCAACGACCACTACCACTAGTGCGACCACCATCAGTACGGCAGGTGCGTGCGCAATGGCTGGAAAGTTCCCCACCAACACGCCAAACGATTGTACTTCCTACCAGTTCTGTGTGCTGCTAGCGTCCGGGGATCTGGTGGAATTGATTCTAAAATGTCCCGGCACCACACTGTTCGACGAGCAGAAGAAGACATGCTCGGATACGTTCGTATGCTCCCGTGGCCCGTGAATGAACGGCCCACTGGCGAGGATATAGTGGCGCGGTGTTGCTAACAACTTCGTTTGGTCATCTACTAGAATAAACCACTGTACAATGCATTGGTCAGACTGCATCTTTATGTAACGGATCGAATACAATCCGAACGCCCCCCCTGTGTACCGTCCGGTAGGAAACAATAAATTATTTATGGCATTAAAGTGATTGTATACACATGTAGCAATTGGATGAAAATATTGTGTTCTGTTCCTCAATGTTTTAACGTTCCATCCCAAAGGTCTTCTATGTACGGTGGGTCACAATACATCAATTACAGGTTGAGAAACATATCTACAGCTTTAGAACTACTAACTTTCTGCAAGTATCTAGGTACTCTGACCCAGGACTCGTCGATGTTCGATATGTAGCTGTAATCTTTTTATGAGCTATGGAGATGGATGCCCACAGATGTACCAGTCTGCAACAAGTCGTCAAGTATCTAAATACTTCTTTTCCTGTAGTCTTCTACGTCTGGTAGGTAACTAGAAACTATTTGTGGCTTCAAAAGCACTTCATTTATAGTAAATGCTTCTCATTAGTCCATATCTAATTGGGGCCATGTGTAGATAGGAGTTTTTTTTAAATTCGATACGTTCAAAACAACAATTTATTACCCAAGCATGACATCCGCTTGTAAGCAACAATAAACTGGCGATAGATAGAGAAAGTAGTCGACAGAATCTGTAAATAAACGACAATTCTGTTCCCAAATGTCCTCAAATACCCTAGACACTTTAGCGATATCCTCTGACTTAGCAAAAGGATAGGAAATATAATTCTAGTGTATGACAACTGTAACTATTCAAAACTGATATCTTCAAATTTAGTAGTTACATAGGAAGAGAAATCTGTTTCTGAATGCTTTTCACTATCTAGATTCTCTAGTCCATGAGTCTTCCATGTCTCATGATGGCTACAGCTTCAGTCTTCAGCATATTCTACATATCTAGTACACGTTAGCCCAAAGGTCTTCTTTGCCTGGTAAGTAATCATCTATTCGTTAAAGGTTGAGAAATATGTCTACAGATTTAATGATTGCATATAAATTTCATTTTTAATTCAGAGGAGTAGAAGAGTTATAATCGAACAGACTGGCTCTCAATGATGAGTAGATCATTGAAACCAAACTACGTACGACCTCTAGTAACAGTTAGAGAAGGACGATTGTGGACGGGAGGTTGATTGAGGAAACGAGTTGAGGGGCGTCAATCTCATTCAATAGGACAGAGGCAATAAAGGACGATTGACGATTGAGGCAATAAAGGAAGTGGGAAGCAGTTGATATCTAGAGCCAAAGATTTTACGAAGAGCAAAACGTTTGAACGCTTTAAGAATGGAAGAGGAAGGTGTCCACACTATGCTTGCAAATTCTAGTATTGATCTGACTAGACTATAATACAGCGGTTACAGGCGTGAAGGATCCGTAAAATCGGATCCAATGCGGCGAAGGAGACCAAATGTACCCCGTAGGCGTTACTGATAGCTCTGACACGTTGCAAAATGAAAGTAAGTCTGTCGTCCAACCATACACCTGCGTCTTGTACAGTTGGAACCCTGTAAAGAGACTTGGTCACAAGAAGAGACGGGTCACAACAGTTATAACTAAAAACGATGGGATCGGAAGAATAACAAAAAGATATTACCTGACGTTTTGGGAGGGATAACGATAAAGTATTAGAGGAATTCTGTATTAATAAGTTCCTAAATACTTAGATACCTCAGCCTGCCATGTAAGTCCTTTGATCTACCAAATCTACTGTGCAAGAATAAAGGGATAAAGTTTACAGATGTAGCAAATGCATACCAAAAAGAAAGACCGCGTTAATGTTAGTTACTGACTTAAGAAAATTCTGAAAAAAGAGGTTTTTTACAAAAAAAAGGGTTCTTTACTGTCATATTGGAATGACTTGGAATACAAGTAGCGCAGGACCAACTGTGAATACTTTTTCATACCCCGAGAGTTAACATGTAAAAGTCTAGCCGAATCGAACGCCTATCGTTCCATTCGCCTCCGGTTCGGATGTGAGTGTGAAAATGAAAAGAAAAAAAAAATCTTACTCATACCATTTTAGCAACTCAAAGGCACTGTGGCTGGGATTTATGCTAAGCCCCTGAGGTAAAAAGGTAAGTTACATTTACATTTACATCTTAAGCAATTTGTTCACACACAGCTCTTAAACGTTCGACGAGCGCACTAATGGCGCTCCCGGGTACACTTCTGGCCCTTTTCGTTTCCTTCTCGCTATCGCTTTCCCCTCCGGAACCTTAAAAAACAGACGCATTCATTCACATCTTCACTTATTCTGTCGGAATAGCAACAAATGATTCGCGTTTTTCCTTTTTTTTTTGTTGTTCTGAGTTTTGTTGCTGCAATACTTACATCCCGATACGGGTGGATATTAATTACCTTGCGCAGAGCAAGCTTCCCTCCTAACGTGCTCTTCTTAACAGTCCGATCTTGTTAGGTACACGCGCATCACTAGCAGAGTGTTGTGAAATTAAATGTACAGTGAAATGGGAAAAAAATAATAAACACGTGTTCCTGGTTTATTAAACCCCCTCAAGGCAAAATATTCATTAACTTTGGACACAAGTACGACGTACTACGGGTGAATATTTCAAAAGGAGACGTAAACACGGGTTGAATATATGAATAGCTCTCCCGAAACCGACATCGTGCTTATGGCACCGGTTGCAAAAACTGTGACAACGTGTTATCAAAAATCTAACCTCCATCGCTTATTGACTAACATTACTCCGATATTGCGGTTTCTGCACAAACTTGCTCCTTGTACGGGCCTCAAGAATACGCATGATCTGATCACAAAGGGCTAGTGCATTCGGCATTACCACACGTCTGTTGAGCATTGCAGTACGTTTGAAATCTAAACTAAGTAGCGTAACGATCGCAAACGAAACCTAATCATGATTGTTACATGTATTACAACCGAAACAGGAACCACCCTCAACCAGATCAAAGCGCGCGCTACCGTTAACGTTTTTTTTTTTTGTTTAGTTTTTGTTTTGACACGGACGACACAGATCTGTCTTTCTGGCTAGTCTTAGATCACATGGCTTATGATGTGTATATCAGACTTTTCTAGTACGGTAGTTGGTTGTGAGATCCACGCGCACTGTAGTAAGCAAGATTAATTTGTTGATTGTTTTTGAAAAGAATATTACTACAAAGCATGCCGCGCACGGCAGAAAAGGAGGAGAAAAAAAGAATAAAAATCACAATCTTTTGCCTATTAGCTACAACACAGAAACAAAGAAAATAATAAAAGATCTCCGGAAGGCGTGTACTGATTACTTATTGTTTAGTGTCCTGGCTGGTCGCTTTCCATCGTTTATCGTATTTCCAATTCAGATCCTCGTCGCTTACCAGGTAAGACAAACAAGCAAAAAACGAATAAATTAACCAATTTCATTTTTGTGAACCGAAATAGATCAAATTGTTTCGTGAATATTAATTGCAAGGACTTCAGGACAGCGTTCATTCTTCAGCCGGATCTTTGTTTCTGTTGCCATCATTTTCGTTACATTGCTATTCATCCTACAGGCCGGGGTTTCATTCGGCTCGCTGTCGCCCGTTTGTATTTCGGTAATAAGTTTCTTACTAATATACTTCGTGTGTGTGAAACGTGAAATGTTGTTGCTTATTTGGTTGTAACAGCGCCTGTCAGTCATAGCCGGCGAGTCTTTCCACTTCTGCCCTCTGATTTGGTGTGAAGAAACCTTACGGTTTCGTTCTGGCTGTACATTCGCATACTAAGCCTATTGTATGTTTATTTGTGTGCCACTTTCCGCTAGATGAATCAGTCCATCGCAAACGATACGAAATCCCTTGCCAGATTTGTTCGGAACCTAAACCCTGTGATGTGTTCTGGATTGAGCACCTAACGACGGCTTGTGGATGACTTTAAAGATGTTTAAGGTAGTGATGTACGTAAAATTCTACGCACAATACAAAGAAAACAACGCCATCTTTCACCTGTCCCATCGACGCCGTCTTGATGGTGATGAAATCTGCTCTAATTTAATTTTTTTAAGTTACATTTTATAGTGGCTTTGGCCCTATTGGCTGACGTTCGTTATTTTACAACTCTCTCAAAAAGATTTACTGGTCTTTCCAAAGACATAACCAGCCCGGCAATAATGAGTTAATCACAGGCAGTCTGCACACATTTCCACGGTCCGTCCACAATCAACGATCTTATGTAAAATCAAACAAAGGGTCCTGCCCTGATCTTGAGAATTTGTTCTTAAATCCGAACGGGAAGTGTCCACGGAACCATAAAAGGTGGTGTTATTGTGGCGACTTTTCCACACACACACACACACACTTGTTAGACTGATTTTACCGAGTATTCGGATAGTCACTTCTTTTAAAATATTTTTTGAAAAATCTAATCTAAATCTTCAAACTACACAATGTTTCTGATAATGACCCCAATCCTAGATATTATGGTTATGACAGATCCGAATCCTGAGAGATCCCAAAATGGCGTCTCGTTCATTCGGGTTGTTTTACTCAACATTCCTGTGTAGATACATTCGTACACGGTGCACAAGAAATCATTGTATTAAAAATTTCAGCCTTGCAACATAATGAAACATGCAATCAGTTACTTCGCTTGCAGGACTGATTATCTAGTTGTGAGAAGAAAATATGCTTTAAAACACGCCAAACACTCTGTTTTCGACTAAAACACGCCGGATAATATATATATACAGCAAAATAGCATGCTTTTCGAAGGGTTACCGTGTTCCGAAATCGGCCGTTGCTGTATCGCTCGAAGGATCGAGGCTTATAACAGAGAAAGAACCTTTTATAACGTACATGAGAGAAAGGGAAGTGTTAAATTCTGCTGTACAATAACGATGGGACGCCTCCGTAGCTATCCCCACATTTCACTGTCGTCGGGCTCGTTCAACTGGAAAATGAGAAAATAAAATAGTAACGGTGTCTGTGAGATGTCCGACGTATGATAACATACCTGTGAGTCGGCAGTGCTTTGCTGTGGGTTAGGATCATCGGTGGGATCTCTTGGTGCGCTGAAAAATTGTTGCGTGGTAGCCATCGTTCCATCCAAGCTTACCTCGATCCTTGATATAATGTTTTCTGCAAACATTGAAACGTTATTAGAAACATTGCTTAAAGCGTTAATGGAACGTGGTTACCTCCGAAGCTTGTCCCGTTCGGTGTATAAATCGACCAAACGGTCTCGAAGAAACCCTCCGTCGATGGACTAACAAGCTGCACGGACACGGTCACCGTATCGTTCGGTAGCACGGAAGGAACAACGTACTTCAGGTCCTCGTACGAAGGGGCAAAGTTTTCCTGCATCATGCTTGGATTCCGCCGCAAGCTGATGTAGGAACCGTACGGCCACGCTATATCGCCATTGTTTTCCAACAGCCAGGTAAGCTTGATACTGTCGGGAATGAACAGAATGGGCCCAACAATTACAGGGATGCATTCCAACTTAACCTCAAAAATGTTACAATACTTACGCAGTGCTCGGTGTTAGTTTTTCGCCCTTTCCTACCGTGATGTCGTTCAGCAGCTTCATCGATGGCTGTCGGTTTTGGGACATAAAGTCAAAATAGCACCCGACAGCCGCTTGAAGGTTCCTGTTGTGTAGTGTAATGTTGCAATACAAAAATGGCATATATATATATATTGTTTAAATAATCGCTTTTGGTGGATTGGGCCGTCCTTTATGAATAATAAAAATCCCTCCCTGCACAAACTACCTACCAATTGGTCATATCGAGGAAAAATGTCGCCGTCGAGTGGTTAACATTCCCTCCAATCGATTGAAACTGCAGCACCAGCTCTTCCTTGTCCGTGGTAACCATCGCTGAGAACAAAGAAATGATTGTATTAGAATATTTTCGACCAACGACTACGTCCGTGCTTGGAAGTGCTACCGCCATTCACTTACAGCTAAATTGGGTTAGAAAGTTTTGCTCTATATCGTCCGGCGGTGGATTGGAACTGTTCTGGTCCGTGTGATCCATGTTGCTTGCTGAGGATGATTGTACAGAATTTGTGCGTAAACTTGATTGAGCCTGTCCAGCCGCGAACAGCGAGCAGCTGCGTCTCTGCCGTTGTTTTGATTGTACGGATTGATTGTTAGCAGTGGCACCCAAAACCTGCACAGTGTTGCGTTCCCGTGAGCGAATCGGTCTTCTCTACACCAGCACCGATGGATCTGCGTAAAGCGCTTGGTACACAAATTATGCGTACGAAATTGCACCTGGTACGAACACAACAAAATAAGACTGCTGTGATGGAACGTTTGAGGTTACAGCCGATGACAGCATAACGACTGTCAGTGCATTCCATCGCAAAATACAGGGGCAAACAACTTCACATAAGCAGCATTTACACGTATCAAGGGAAATGGAAGGGACAGTGTGGGGCACAACAAATCCGATTTTTTTAGTTTAAAAATAAACGTCAAGTTAATTATCATCTATTTAATTTGATTTTTTTTATAAATGTGAGATAATTGTATGAATATGTTGCGAGTTGTTAAAGTAGGGAATACATTCACTACCTTTGAACCGGTGTTGTATTCACGGGATTGCATGCGTTGACAAACCCTGAATAATAAATGTGACCGTCAATTTGTTGTGTTTATTGTCGTTTACAGAATATTGAGGCGTTGAACACAAGGTAGATAAGTTAAATATATAAAACATTCCAATTTCATGGTAATTTTCATATTAACCAACTTCACGAAACTAATCTTTTGAGGAAAAAAGCTTGTTTATTCAATAATGGCGACCCTTTTTGTCATTGTAAACAATTGGAAATGGAATGTTTTGAAGATGAAAGTTACTCAGTACAGTTTACCATGTTTCTATACAGAAATGTAGCGTGTGTGATTGAAAATTCATATTTTTTTTGTGAATTCATGTATGTTTCACCAACCACTGTGAGGTGGCATGAATATTACGCCGTATAAACATTACTCCTAGGCACCAAACTGTCATTCATTCGTTCGCTCTTTGTTGCAGCTTCCAGATCGCAGACTCTGGAGCAGGTTCCGGGCGATACAAGTGCTGTGTACTCTTATCATCCACTGCCCTAAACCAGAATGGCATCGGGAAGGTCATCAATCTATCAGGATCTGTCGGAGGTATGTATGGAACGGGTGTGCGGTTGTTAGACCCAAATCGGGGCCTTCAGCTACCCGGTTCATGTACTCGGGCAAGTTGGGCCATGGAAAACAGGTTAGAGCTAGATTTGAACGAAATGATCTTTAAAAAAATCCCAACTGCAAAAGCGGTTTCTTTAAGTTTCTCTGTATCCCGTATTTCGGTGTGTGAATGTGTGTGTGGAAACTTGAAAGTATTTTTTTTAATGTCTAATTATCTAGATAGGAAAAATCCTGCAATACCGGTTAGCTAGCCCGTTCTGCACGTCCTGAAATAATAACGCAAGCACACATTTCACTCCGTATGTAGAAGATGAGTAGAACGTTTTGCGTAACGAATTGGCGATTCTACGCTACAGGAGGGAACATTCAATACCCTGGAAAACCAGAACTGTTTCACAGCGCTATCGATGCTGTGAGAAGTGCCTCGTAAGGACGTTGAAGGATTCGATCGATTTTTTTTTGGGTGATGTAAGGACCGAAAGAAATCAATAAAGAGTGCGTTCGATGAGGTACCAACGATGAGGCGAGCACGTGCTAGCAGCTGGCCGATAGTAGCAATGTGTAGGGGTGTATAGGCAATAGCGCACCTTTGGTAGCTCATAGAAAGAGAGTTGAAAGTAACACGGCGAGTTCCCTCAAAGCTTCCCTCTTTCTTTTTGTTTTTGGAGCACTTGAGCATCAGTCACGAATAGGGCTCATATATATTTGGCTGTGGCATTGGAAGGCATCTTGTGTAGCTCCTTTTGTGCAAGTAATTGATGTTTGCATGCTAGCCAACCTAGGGCCCTCACATCGCCAAACACATCCCAGGGAAAATCAAAATTACATGTTCCTAACTTCCCAATAAACGTTCATCCAGATACCCTTGGTAATGATTGTAAATTTTCTTTTCTTGATTTGCCTCTGTTGTGTCCGGTTGTTCTCCTCGCTCGTTTAGATTTATGATAATGTAATCAATAAGGTAAATGCTACTACATCAACAGCAGTATCGGTGGCACGTTCTAATTGGTAAAAAAACATATTGGTTTCTCTTCTTCTCTGTTATACCGTTCAACCCGATAGGAGCATCCCCGAAAGCTGATACCGGAGCTGTGCAAACAGTTTTACAACCTCGGATGGGTGACTGGTACCGGTGGCGGTATAAGTATTAAGCTGGAGTTCGTATAATTGCTTACTATCGTGCTTTTCTGCCTAACCCAATGTTACATGACCCGTAGCATAATTATCTTTTTGTTTGTGCTTTATTTTAGCGATGAAATCTATATCGCCCCTTCCGGTGTGCAGAAGGAACGAATTCAACCCGATGATCTTTTCATACAGAACATTGAAGGAGATGATCTGCAAACACCACCGGACTATAAAAAGTACGTCGATGAACGCACATTTCAACAAACCAAAGAATCGTTAAATATTATTCTATGCTATCTTATCCAGGTTGACAAAGAGTCAATGTACACCGCTTTTTATGCTTGCGTATAAAGAGCGTAGTGCTGGAGCTGTTATACATACGCACAGCCCTGCAGCAGTGATGACAACGTTGCTCTGGCCGGGCAAAGAGTTCCGTTGCACACATCTGGAAATGATAAAGGTAATCTCCAAAGTGGCAAATAACCTAACCTGAACGTAATAACCCCGGAACCTCATTTAGGGCATTTATGATTACGAGTTAAACCGCAACCTAATGTACGACGAAGAACTTGTGGTGCCTATCATCGAGAACACGCTGTTCGAGAAGGATCTCGAAGAATCGATGGCGAATGCGTTGAAGGACTATCCTGGCACTTCGGCCATACTCGTTCGGCGCCACGGTGTGTACGTGTGGGGACACAACTGGCAGAAGGCAAAGACAATGTAGGTGGACGGAGACGAATGGTAGATGGAACCATCTGCTTATAAGCTTTGTTGTTTTTTTTTGTTTACATCTTTCAGGGCGGAATGCTATGACTATCTGTTCTCGCTAGCGGTGGAAATGCATAAAGTTGGTCTGGATGCAAACGCCGTACCGAAACAGTACTAGAATGAGTTCGTTCCAGCTTTAAACACCTCTCACCAATGCCTGATCCTGACGTCCCCAAGGAAATTAGGAAGATAATCACACACATACACACCGATACACATGCATGATAATCGAAGTAGAATTAGCATTAGGTGTTATCATGGCATAACCATGAATTTTTTCCACGGCGCATTTTTCTCCAAACATTTGCATATATTGTTTATCCCGTTATGTTATTCAACTTACTGCACAACCACAGGGAAAATATATTGCTAGCGTTTACAAACGATAGCGCATCGTTCATCGAGGTTTTCATACAAGTGATAGAGCGCGTGTTTTTGTACGACATATTAGTAGGACTTTTTTGAGAATAAAAACGCGCTGTTGTTTTCAGCACCATCCCGAAAAAACATCGACCATAGTTTCTTAATTATAGAGCGCATATCCATGCAGCAGCTGGTTCTACTTCCGTACTCTTTTGTCTCGTTAGTACACACTTACCTGAGAATTGTTATGTAACAGTAAACCTGTACACCTTAACACCAACATCTTCGCCTGTGAATAGTTTCTAACCTACCACAGCGAACAAATCTCTAATATCTTAATCTTCATTCGCACATCCACTAGGTCTAATGTCTGGAGGATACTAAAAACAAAACAGAGGATACTAAAATGTCTCCAGGCGCTCGATATTGGGTGCAAACGGGTAAATTTTGTAATAAGCTTAGAAATCGATTCCAGTCGTTCGCTTCCTGTTTGTCGGACTATAAGAACAGGCGTTGTACGGCTTCTTCAGCTTTGCAGTGAACTGTTGACAAATGCTCGTCAGTTACCTTCCAATGTTTAGTGAGAGTAATTGATTGGTGTATACAACCGACCACGGCTCAACATGAATGATAGTTTCGAAATTTGTGAATTTCAGCTATGTATCAAGCAGCCTATGGAGCAGGTTGTCCGTAGTGAAGTGGCCGTTAAACACGTGTGTTTGGATTAACATTCAACCGTTCTGTTACTATAGTTTATAGACAACGTAGAGCCTACGTCTGCTTTATTTCAATTCGTGAAAAACGGCTCTCGTCATCTGATTCTGGGTGAGCTTTTAACATCTGGTTGCATAAGATTCCATCCTCGACATGAATGGTCCTGTATCTAGCCGGGATCTGTATCACAATAAATCCTCATGGTGCCATTGGAGAGGTCGTGGTTTTTCAGGAAATTTAGTAAATTCTATATTAATGCTTCCAAAAATAGACAGAATAGATTGTCTAGCAACGCGTCAACGAAAAATGATAGGAATTCTAGTAATTTCCGACCAAAACATCCGAGTTTTATGTGCCACGGACGGATAATTAGATAAGACGGATTACGAATGAACCATACATCTAAAATATGGGATAGTGGATAATTTAAAGGAGAGCAAGCTTTGGTCGAGTTTCGAACTCAAACCCGGACGTTTGATCGACCAATGAAAGATGTCCCAATTACATTAAAATGTTTAAAAAATCCTTATTTTATCAATAGTTTGACACCCCTGAACAATTTTCCTTCTTTCCCAATTTCACCCTGCTCCCTTCCTGTCTCAGCTGTCACTTTATCGGCAGCGCACAGCTGTTGGTAAACGTAAACAAAGTATGCTTTGGCAACGAACGCTTTAGGCCTATTTCTCCCCGAAGGAAATAGGAAGAATTCTGTGCCAAACTAATCGGTTGCTGATTCCGAACGAAGTGCAAAATAAATGTATTTCCCTTGTGATTGGACGGAGTGTCGTAACGAAGAAAATAATCTGTCACATAAATCACATACCAGTGCTGTGTATGTATCTTGCAAACGGGAATTTCCATTGTTTAATTTGGCTGTTTCTGGTGGTGGAATGAAAATGAGAATATATTTGTGTTGTAGCTTCAATCTGCGCCATAGTCTGTTTATATCCGGTCTAATTTCGTTCCGTTTATTTACTTCACAGGCTATAGTTCCGGAACATCAAGATGCTACAGGCTAAATTTAACAACGCACCACTCTTTTTGGGCGAAGTGCAACAGTACGTAGAGGAAATAATCTATGCCAGCAGCGAGTATGGTCCCGCGACGAGTATCTCCTACAACTCTATCAACGTTATCGGGCGGCCCAAAAACTTTCCTGTCCATGGAGAACATTCGGATTCCTATCTGTTGGTATGTTGCGTGCCGAACTGCTGCAGGTATGTCGTTGACAAACTGTGTTTCGTTGGCAGACCTCATACGGCAACTGGCGGATGCTGGCACCGTCGTTTACGCCCGAGTTTGGCTTGAGCAAAATCCCCACCGTTGATAACCCACCGGTTGATGACTTCCTTGTGGTTAGTTTCGAACGTGCGGTGTATCCGACCGGTGTGGAGGTGTACGAAACCTTGAACCCTGGCGCCGTTTATCGCATCTGGGCGTACACGGAACACTGCCAGTGGGTTCTGCTGTGGGATAAGCGGGTAGATGCGACACTCGAGGACATCCGTAACACGGCACGGAGTAAAGCTCGCGTCTTCCTTCCGGAAACACGCCCCATCAGCCACCGAACGCGTGTCCTACGCTTCGAGTTTAGTACGCGCGATTTGAACTACATCTCCGGGATTGATGCCATCATGCTGAAGAGTTTGTTGATTGATATTGTGGAATTGCAACCGGAGGATAATCCTACCCAGCTGGAGCAGGCGGCCGAACCGCAACGGGAACCAACGCAGCATGAACCGTCCATCACCAATATGCCTTACGAAATGATTTTTAAAATCTTCTCCTATCTCGACCTAAAGTCGCTGCGAAATGTGGAGAAGGTGTCCGCTACATTCCATGACGTTGTGCGCGACAGTCGGCTGTACCGGGAGGTGAACATGCGACCGTACTGGATGGAGATGAATTCCCAGCTGCTTGAATGGCTGAACGAGCGGTGTGCTGATATACGCAAGCTCGACCTGTCCTGGTGCGGATTGTTCAGCATGATTACGGAGAGCGATCTGCAGAGGTGAGTGTCCCGAGATTAGGAATAAATATTTCGAGAAGATATACAATGCTGAGTAAAATAAATCATACGCTTTAATTTTCTTACATAATGCTCAATATATTAACAATCACCAATATTTATATTTTTATAAACTTTTGTTGTTATTATTACATTAATTAAGATATTCAGCATTATGTGGATAAAATTAAAGCGTACGATTTATTTTGTCCAGTACTGTATGTCTCGAAGAATTGAATTACACTTCAAAACTAAAGATTCCTTATTGTATCTTGAGTTTTTGAGTATGAGTGTATCTTCGTGATAGAGATTCCGAACTATTCATTTTTCAAAACTCTATAATCATTTTCAGGTTCCTAATGCGGCACGGACGCTCACTGACGCATCTGCGTCTGAATTCGGTAGGATTTCGTCAAGCAACGGATTTCGTAATGTCCTTATGCCCTAATGTGACTGAACTGTGTCTACAGAACATGCACATCGGCGACGATGTACATCTAGAGGCGAAGCTTACAAAGCTCATCAAACTCGACCTTGCGGGTGCAACGATCTCGTCCACTACGCTTATGAACCTACTGCAGCTCAATCCGTCCCTGCAGCATCTGAACATATCCTGCTGTAAATACGAGCGGTTCCCGATTGCGGACACGATCGGCCGGTATAATCGGGAGCTCGTTAGCCTGAACCTGTTCAAGACGCGTGCCCTGAGCGCGGACGATCTAGTGCCGCTGGCAAACTGTACCAAGTTGCAGGAGCTTAACCTGGGCTACGCCAACTATGAGGTGGTGCAGGAAGGTGAACTCAGTCGGCTGGTGGAGGCGTGTCCGGATTTGCGCAAGCTGGTGCTAGCCGGGTTTCGGGGTGTGCAAAACAACGACCTGCTCACGATTGCGCAACATTGTCCAGCGCTAGAATATCTAGATCTGATGGGCTGCATCACGGTGAGCGGTGAGTCAGTGAACGCAATATTCATTGGATGTTCCGCATTCCGCTTTCTAGAATTTAGTCACTGTGACGAGATAACGGACGAATGGATCACGGAATGGATAAACCGATACCCACAGGTAGCGCTAAAGTATAAGGAATACTGAACCGAACAGAGAAACAGAATGAGAGAGGGAAAACTTTATTTATCAACGGTATTTATGGCAAGCCGGTATATTTTATTAGTTACAAACTGTCGTAACAATCATGGTGCGGTACGAATTTCAACTACACGCTTTAACACAGGCACCGCACTCTACCGGGAGATTTAAAACATTTAGATATATTGATAGATAGATAGCTAAATATTTAAATGGATATATTTAAAATATATACTTATTGTTCTGATTATTACGTAGTTCTTTTCTCATATTCTCATTCCACATGCATCTTTTAAATAAGAAATGTTAGATTTTTTGAGAAACAAAAAAGTATATTATTAGAAATCGGCTCGAGGATGCGGGTTGTTGCAAGAAATTATGTATGCGTCTGTTTGTATTATTTTGTCATCCACGGTGAGCCGCATAGATTCAGCTACTCCAGTGGCACTACAACCTCACGAGGTCTGGCATATCTGGACTCCTTCACTTTTATTTACCCACAACAGGACAACAGGAATCCTACGTACATTATACCAAAAATATGTTTTTATTTACATCTAGTTGTAGTTGCAGCAGATTAAACTCACTAAGCGATAAAAATAAACCTGTTATGCAGCCGAGCGAATCGTCGGCGGAAACTGTGATCTACCAATTAAATATGGTCGTATTCACGTAATGGTGTAACTAACGAGTGGTAATGCGCCCCCCGCTCGTTAGTAGGATGGTGTGTTCCGGTCACCAAACTAGTGTATGTGCATACAATATTGTAGACTGGTACTAACACCAAGGAGATGGTGATATACTAGCAAGTGGTTAGTTCGTTTCTGTACTCTTGAAGCTCGTTTGTTTGAATTCCTCGGTATCTCGAGCAAATTAAACTGAATAATTAAACTGAATAGTACTCCGTATTATATTCCGGTAACGACTTTAGATTTTGCAACATTTTTCCACAGTTTTAAATAAATTTTTCCCAGTTCTCCTAGGATTGTAAACCATTTTTCTACAGATTCTTTTCGAACAACTCTAAACAATTTTTTGATTAGAGTTTTCCACAGTTGTCCTCGTGGCTGCTAATGAATATCTTGAGATTTTCACAGGTCTCAGAGAGATTTTAATCCCAGATTTGTTAGGTAGTTTTCTTTGAATAACGTCCAGTTGGAGTGGTACCCACGGAAACAAAGGATTTTCCCAACACTCACTCTCGATCGCCAGATACTGTACAGAAGCAATGTTTAACACACCAAAGTGTAAAGTATTTCTTGAGAAGGTTAAAAGGAACATACTAGCAAATCGAGTCAGCAAAATGTTATTGAAAAAAAAAACAGTTAAATAAATTCTATAATTTCTGAAGCGATATGAACGCGAGGACATATCAATTGAGACGCAATTGAGATCACAAATAAGTTTTACTAATGTTTGCTTAAAGGAAGCTTTTGCTAATCACCTATAAAACCCGGTACAACTGTGTCGGTTTCTTTTTTGTTCTTCCACTAAACAAATAAATTGAAATGCGTCACCAGATAGAACGATCGGACAATGTGCTTCTGCCCCTAAGCTAAACCGGCCGATAACCATCGATAGCGCCAAGAATGGCTTGCAGATCGTGCGGGTCAATGTACCGTCGGGTCCGCTTCACAAGCAAACCACCCGATACGGGTGTAGCAGCCGCAAACGTACTGTACGTGTAGTGTTTCGCCTTGATCGTGTTGATCACCTGCAGCACCAGCTTGATCAGAAAAACGGCGAACGTGAGAAAGGAGATGGTGAGCAGCGCACCTTCGGCCGATGGGAAATCCATCGCATCCGTCTCACCGTGCGATTCCATCCAGCCCCGCTTCACCCGTCGTCCGGTGTGTGGTTTGCGGCCCATCCACAGCGAAGCGATACGTCGCTCTGCGTGTGTTTGTGTGTGAGAGAGAAAAAAAAGACACAGGTGATTAAATGTCCGCTGGTAAGTGAGATGGTGATGAGATGTGGTTGTGCGTATACTCACCGATGCTGCTTAGTAGCTGATCGCGCATCCCGGCAAGTGTTCGTATTTTATCACCGATCGTGTGTGCCGTCCGCTGTACGAAGCTGGCCTGCATCCGACGCAAAAACTCGAGAAACCCAACGAACCCGGTCGGTGGTGGCTGCTGCTGCTGTTGCAGATCGATCGTCTGATGGGTGAAATGATCTCGATCATCTTTTTCCGCTGTTTCGTTCGGTTCGTCCTGTTCGTCTGCTTCGTCGTACTGTTCCTCACTGTCCGGGGGCTTTTGTTCCATCTGCACCGGTAACCGTTCATCGTAGTCATCGAAATCATCGTAATGCTGTACGAGTGATACGGACGGTTGTATCGCTTTGGACGCTTCCGAAGCGACCGTTTCTATCGATTCTTCCTCGTACCGGTTGCCGAACGGTAGCAACTCCGTCTGTATCACCGGATACTGCTCCTCTCCTTCAACACTTTCATCACGCTCATTCTCCACCAGCTTTTCCACCTTGTTGGACACGTTAAACACAGCTGCTTCCGGGTCAGCTGTAATCCAGCCAGGTGATGACTGTGATACACGCTTACTCGGACCTTCGTAATCGAGCAGATCGCTTACAGGACGATGCCATCGTACGGCGGCACCTGCAGGCCGTCGCCCATCTGCCATCCGATCGTCTGCCAGGTGTGATAGAAGACGCTGCGAGTGTGTCACCACTTGACCGTTGATCGATGCGATTGGTTTGATTGTGGTGCTTATCAACGGTGTCAGTGCAGACGATGGTTTCAGATGCGGAATCTCAACCCACTCACCGCTGGACACGCGGGAAAGCAAGGCTCCTACCAGCACAAACCGATTGAAGATCGCCATTCGGGTTGACTCACGGTGACCGATCGCGTCTGGTCGACTTCCCGGCTGCAACTGCAAGCGTGTGCAGCTCGTCGACACACGGTACCTGGCGCCGTTCGGGCTAAAACTGCTGCAACCATGTGCATCGGGCAGCGAAGCGTCACCAAACTGTCACCACCCCGGTCACGGCCATCGGTGGGTGGAGAAAGTCGGCACATTCTTAATTGCAGCGCACTGCGTTTGCGTCACGCATTCTGGGTGTGCTAAACAGTTCAAGACTCCACACTTTCTGCCACTTTTTCGCCCTAGAACGCAGTAATTTAATTTGATCCTATTACCAGCTCCAAGTATGTGTGCGATCCGGGAACAGGCTAGATAAAACCGACGTTCGCTGAAAAGGGTAATTTTTCGGATCCTCACTACTACTTGCATGGAGTAATAGCCTACAAAAGGTAATTCTTCTTCCCTCGGGCCAGCGGACCATGTAACCGGCGCAAGAGTTGACGTTAAATTGAGCAGAAAAAAAGATACATGCAAAAGCTTATGCGAAGACTTTGTGTGAAACAGAAACCCCAGTTGCTGTTGCATACTTTCGAAATAGAGATGTGTGTGCACTGTGTAAAAGTGAGTGAGTAAGCTGAATACCACAAATAATCTATGCACTCTTTATGGACTCTTTTCAATACCCTGGCGTGTTTCTATTAACTCACTGTCTGAGTCCTTTAAGGACTCATTCTTTTCCGTTTCAAATAATTCACTCTCTAACCCGAACGGGAACGCATCTTTTGAAACTATTCAGATTACTCACTCTGTCCACTAGTGGATTCACTCTTTTTCGTATCAAATCATTCACTACTTCTTGTTGATTGGCGTAACGACCTGTTCGATCATGCCGGCCATATAATGGCTTACTAGACTTATTATTACCATGTAGTTCGATGCAATCTAATCGGTGTAGAAAGTGAGTGCATAGTAGTGCGCATTTTATTCTTTAAGGGTGATTATTGTGTTAGAGTGATTATTCACATCTCTGTTTCGAAAAACGCAATCGTCCCTTGATACCGCATCAAACGCTCACACAGATTTTGTTCTTCTATCATTTTATTTAATACCTGATATATTATGCTAATTCATTTCGCTGTTTCATCGTTTGCTTTGTGTTTTGTCGTATATGCTGCTGTGTTTTGCTTCTGTGTTGTCTGTTTTGTTTTTGTTTTTCTTTTTGCTTCTTGTTTATTATATCTGGATCATACGAATGATAAAACATTGATTATATCGCTAAAACGTTGCTTGCACATAACTTCTGCACTGCTTTCAATACGCCTATGCACGAATGAGAGTGTTCCGTGTCTGTGTGTGTTGTGTTTCCGTAATGTGGTAATCCTAGGTGTTTGTGTTTTTCCTTTCTTTTTTTTTATAATTGTATTTAGACGCTGCAACTGCTAGCATTCAATTGTTTTCTTGCTGCTTTCGGTTTTCTCGTTTTTAAACGCCTTTCCTCCATTTTTACGCTCGGATCGCGGACTCCCTTTCTGTTGCTGTTCGTTTGCATTTGCCATGCGCTTGGATGACATTATGCGATTTCGGCTGCTGTTACGAGTAAACGAGTTAGCCGTGTTTGCAACAAAATGCATTTCTCTTTACTGTTTTGTTTTCTGCTTCTGTTTCTTCATATAATATATTGCCACAGATCGACCTAAACGTGCCTAACAAAACACGAAAACACGGTGGAAGATGGCGGCAGGATCGCGGTGGATCACTCTCACCGCCTTATCCTCAGCATATTGCGCTATCCTTGCTCAACTGCTTTTGCGTGGATTTTCGTATGTTTTTCTTTTCCTCTTCTTTTGCTCGGGGAAATCAACTTCACAAACGCGGACAAGCGAAAGCAATGGGGTGATAAAATATTATAATGTGATTAAGCATGGTTCATACGTTCGCTATAAAGTGTATAAAGTGTTATTGGAGTTCGTAGCCGAATGCTCCACTGCTCTGCGTGCATGAAACATTCTCTCGCCTCATATTTTCAGCTGGTGCGAACCACGTTCTACTAAAACCTGTCACCGGTAGCAGCGTCTGCCGTCTTAGATTATCCCGCACGAGATAACGACAGAGAATAAAGTGACCACGTTTCTTTGATGTCAAATAATCTTTAGAATGTAAGAAGGTTATAAAAAGAAATATTGCTATACTATTGCTGTTTATTGATACCGTGAAGATATTTCCCTTTGTCTTGTATTCAAACAAAACCCTCATAAAAAGGCTATTATTGGTAGTAGCGCACAAATAGGAAGCGAGAGAGGTTTCGATGCGGATGCAAAGTATACAGTTTACGCGGCGCGACCACGTCCCTTTGCACATGCTCTAATAAAACTTATCAATTAGGATATACGCATATGTATAATATATCTAATATGATGTAAATTGTTTTGTAATCATGATAAGTCAATCATATATAGGCGTCGAGAGCACCTGTTACTTCGCTCTAGCTGGCAAAAAAAAGATAATCCGTAGAATAGTTATGAGTACCAAGATGGAGCAAGGAGGAAGGGAGGGGGAAGAGAAAAAGAGGATAGAGGAGAGTCAATGGAAGGGATGAAACGAGTTGAACTTGTTTTGTTTTTCTTGTGTGTGTTTTGGAAGCACTAATTTTTTTTTGTATTCGTTTTGTCTTTACAATAAATCAATTTTGAAGATTTGAGGATTTCCCGGCTGGGCGGTCATCCCTTGATGTTGTTCGTTTAAATGTTCGTGTGGGGGTTAGAGCAGAGAATTTTTGTGTAAAACAATATATTCAATAAGAAAAACATAGAAAAAAGAAACTTAAAATTGCACACTTTCGCTCGTGTGCATTTGACAGTAATCATTTCGTTATTATTTTGTTGTTATTGTTGTGTAAATTATACACGAGTTCATCAACAAATGCTATTAGGGAGGTTACACATGATACGTTTTACTCGGTATTGCATGGAATACGCAAGTTGCAATTTTTCGTACTAACCGCCTTGCTTTTGTTTGTTCTAATCGTTTGTTCCATGAAATGGAGGATTATGTTTGCTATAAATCCATTTGACATGAAAAGAAAAGTTCCGCTAATGCGCACTATGAAGAGCATTGCGATTTCTACATTTGCCCCTTTTTTATCGTAACTAAGTTATTATAATATTTAAAATTGTAAGTGAAAAACAGAAATATAAAATATGTTTACGCTCCGTCGTAAAAAACTCTTTCCATTAAACGTTAGTTGTGTGTTTGGGGTGTTCGAGTGTGTGTGTATATGTTTGCTTATATTCGATAAAGAAATTGTAAAAGAAAAAGTTAGTCGCAAAAGCCATTTTCTAGCCTTCGTTCTGCACGAATGAGCGAGTCATGTGTCATGCGCGTTCGGTGCATTTGGATGCGTGGTTTGTTATTCGCTGTGTGGTTCTCCCCCAACCCCACTGTTAGACGGACCAACCGTACGCGCACGCGGGCACGTTTTAGAGATCGGTGTCGTACCAGGCGGCGACCTGGTTGTTGTCCTGGGGCGGCGATGGCATCACGTCCAGATGGTCGAACGTCAGTTCGCTCGCGTCCATTTCACCGACATCCATGTCCATGCCGTACGGTGAGGTCGGCTGGCCGGAGGACGACATGCCGCTGGCACCACCGCCCATCACCACCGAACCGGGCCCGCCGCCACCGACCGACTGCTGCTGCTGGCCGCCCATACCGTTTCCGGTTGGTCCACCGTTGCTAACGCTGCTTCCGCCTCCACCGCCAATCTCCAGCCCCTGCATGGAGTCTATTGGAAGGGTGTCGTATCCTGTTGGTACAGTGGACGCGGGTGTCCGAAAGATAGCGAAAGGAGATACAAAAAAAACCAACAAAAAATTAATATTAATATTCATACCTTGCAACTGTTTGTAACAAAGTGAAAAAAAACATTAAACGAAATGAAATAAGAAGAGAACACATTAAATACAAATAGCAATAATAATATCATAGCACTAACAAACAATTAATAAATAAAAGTAACAGAAATAAAAATCTTTTTTTTAACAACAAAGTCAGACCAATGCAAAAAGCGTTAGTAGAAAATAAAAGGACAAAAACAAACTATCCTAGAAAGGAAAAAAACAGAAGACTTTTTCACCCTCTCTTTTGCATTGCAAAACAAAAATAGGTAAATAAAAAATTTTAAAAAGTATACAAAAAATTGCACTTTCTTACGAAAAAAAACCCCGTGAATAATTCATAGACAAAAACAAAATTCTTTAACGAAAAAAACCGAAAAAAATACCGCACACAGCTAAAACCAAACACAACTTTGGCAGGTACAAATCGATAGCGTACATGGTTAGATGGATTAATTTACCACCAAGTGGGCGTATTGGTGTGTCTGTGCCATCCCGAGCGGTCGGTAAGCTTGCTGACCGAGTTCTCCGACCGATTTTGGTAGTGCAGTTTCCATGTTCCCAACGCAACGAAACGGACAACAACAGTGAGTGATCGCAGTTTGGGAGACACGCCAAACGCAATGGAAAAAGAGAGTGAGAAAAACAATGGGAATGGGAAAGAAAGAAGGATGCATAGATTGGAGATTTTTGGGGGTTCATTCTTGATTGCTCGTCGTACGTTTCTTTCTTTCTATACTGTGGTCCGGTACATTATCTCTGCGCGAAGGAGACCGATCAAGTGATCTTTCCGATGTCTCGGTTCCAGCGGCATGTATTGCTTGGAAAGCAATTGCTTTTTTCCATTCCTCTCTTATCATTTCCTAACGTTTCTTCCTTCCTTTGACTTGCAAAATTGCTCACTATTTTCTATAAAATATACACGAGTTTTAACATATTTTTGCTGACGAATTGCTTACAGATGTCGCGTATTATTAAGATAGCTTTTGTTTTGCATTGTGAATGTATGAAGGTGAGTAAACGATACAAGCCCACGCTGTAAAGGCTCACATCCTATTTGTGAAGATCGTTTAGCGATTAATATACTCGCATCCGTGTATTTGCATAAGATGATAGTGTGTGCGTGTGTGGGGTTTAGTGAGCTTAAGTGAAATATTTCTTCCCTAACTTTGTTTAGATCAATTTAATTTAATGCTGCGACTCAACAAACAATCAAACGGTAAAAAAGCCCCATCTATGGTTATTCAAAAGTAGAACACACCAGTTTTGTTCAGCTTCACAAGCACAACACACACACACATATCCGAAGGGATGATTAGGAGCCGAACGTAGTAAAGGGGGGAAAGGCGCGGAGCGGTTCAGAGAGTGATCCAGTGGTTCTTATATCCTACAATATCTATGCTTTCTTACGTTGCTATCTGTGTTTTTGTGAGCATTTGGGGGAGTAAATAGGACTGGGAGAACGTATCAAAATTGGGAAAATTAAAACAAACAAAAAATATCGGGATGTTAGAATTTTCGTAGTGATATTTTCCCCCATCTTAAATGGCTTATCCGGGCAAACAAAAAAAAACACGGGGAAATTAAGTGAGGGCGAGTGTTAATAGTGCTATTTGGTTACACAGTTACGCTTAATTGGGAGTTCGTATTCATGAGTTGGCTGGTTATTTGGGGGCTCTTTTTAGTGATGATATATGTTAGGCTGGTTTAGCTGGAATAGATACAGAGAGAAAGAGAGAGAGAGAAAAAGAAAAGATAACACAGATAGAGACGAGTGGGAAAGAAATAACGATGGCTGATTATATACGCGGCAACAGAACGACGACGCTGTGGAAAATGAGCTTTGATGCTCATTTTTAATGCACCTCTGCCTATCATGCCAGGCACGGCGTTTTACGAAAGTTGGATTTTCCCACTTTTAAGTAATTGAAGATAAACCAAAACAAAGTACACGTGAACGTTATTAACATTTAAACAGTAACGTACAACACCATGTGCGGGATGCCGGTCAGAAGACGGATGTGGAGAAAACACTAGGTTCTGCCACACGATAGAAATATTTGTTCGTCGAACTACACAAACATTAGTACAAACAACAAAAGAAAAGATTCGTCAACGTCCAAAAAGATTGACCAACACTGCTCGCACTGACATTTAAAAATTAACGCACGACACTAACACTTCCTGTACCGTTCGTATCGTATGAGAGTATTGAGTGTGTGTGATTGATTACTAAAATTACTGAGTGACTGAGTACAAAGACAGCGACAGATATAGAAAGATACAGAGCGAGATAATAAAGTGAACGATCTGATTATTCTAAATAATGTTCTATACTATAAGGTAAAATAATTAAATAAGTTTGCGTAGGTTAATAATGCAGTCTTTTTGTGAGTTACGCAAATTGTTATCGAAAATCGATAATTTTACAGTTGCAGATTTTACATATATGGCATTTTTTTTTCATTGTAAAGTCTTTTAAAAAGTTTACTGTTAATGGGTACCCTCGCACGAGACCTTCAGTAATTCATGACAAATATCTGCATTTGAGTCAGTCTTTGCGATTACAAGTTCCGAGCAATTCCAGTATTTCATCTAAATTTTCAGTTCATCTGTGGTATAAGCTAAGGTCCATTCTGCTGTGGAGTGGCTAGAACAAGACATCTTTTTATTAGAAACGACTGCATTTTTATTAACATTAATGCATGTCTTAACTAACCAAATTTAATCAATTATGTTTTAAGCAATTAATTAAGTCATTATTTTTAATCATTACAATACAGTTTATAAATACTTTAGACACAATATTCAATAATGTACAGAGAGAAAAACAGAAAGATTATCCTGCGAGACGTAACGTAACGGAAAGAACGACGATAAAGCTGACGGGGATGAGTTGAGGTAATATTTCAATATTTAGTTGCAGTTAGATTACAAATATGCTGGTTTAAGTTAGAAGTTTGTTAGTATGTGTATGTACAGTGCACCAACTCCAATATCGTTTGCGTGTAGTTGTAACGTAGAGCTGAGTAAACGATCGATCACTTCTAGCAGTTAGTATGGGGGATGGGACACCGATGCTTTACAAGATGGATTCCTTATACTAAAACGTGCTGAGTGGGTTATGTCTTACGTACCTTGCTGGAATGCACGACCACCGTGCGAGCTATGCACGCTCGCGGGCCCTTGTCCATACAGACCCTCGTAAGCTTGCTCGGGGGACAGGATGTCCTGTTTTCGTGTCAGTGTGTCAATCGTACGCACGGTGGCATATTACCAACCCCGGAAACCCCCGGTTTTGCACACACCAATCAACACAACAACACATCAGTACATACCATACCACACGGCCGGGAGGTTCGAGCGACCGATCCGATCAAACACGGTTTTTACCGATCAGCATGATGATGAAGAACCGAAAACGATGCATATGCGTGTGTTTTTTGGGGTGGTGTGTTTGTGTGTTCGTTTCGTGTATAGCAATTGTGCGTACATGCACCACATTAGTACAGCGTTGTGGGGGTGCAATGCAATGCAATTTCGGTCCGTTCAAGATGGGTTGAGTTTTTTTTGTTTTTTTCATTATTGCCAATGTTGTAGAACACCACCAGGCACAGGGTTTATCATTTTTTCGTTTGATTTTTTCCACAGTCAGCAGCAGCCAATCGTTTCGATGATTTTTGTTTGTTTCGTTTTTACATTTCCAGTTCCGTCCAATTCGCATCCAAATCCGCATTAGCCGGTGACGGGGGTTCATAATTGATTTGAATTTGTGATTATGATTGCAAAATCGGTGTACAGATGATGTGCATGAGGGTGGTAGTGGTTTCGGGCGATACAATACAAACAGAAAAATAAACCAGATTGTCCAGGAGGAGAAAATACATGAAATTGAAAAAAAAATGAAAGAAAAAAAACACACAAAAAATGAATTATAAATTGTTAACAGGTAGGTAATGAAGAAATAAAAAGTCGAACGGAAGGGATGGAGTTCGACAAATGAACCCGGTATATAAGATGAAACAAAATATAACAAAGTGAAAAAAACGAAACGAAAAGATAAATTGCGAATGGAAAAGAAAATGTTGTGTTCATATAGCAAGACAAGGATTATACAGATAGACGAAGAGAAAAGAGAAAAGAGAAAAAGAGAAATAACGAATATAGATAATATTGTTACGACTCAAACTATAGGGAAGAGAAAAAAGTATACAATTTTGATAGAATGACATAAAACGGGCTTTCGAATGGCAGTTTAAAAATAATATAATTCATGTAAAGAAAATGTAAACGATGCTGAAGTGAAAGAAGAAACCATACATGAAAAATGCGTGTACAAGAATATATTAAATTCACTGCCTTCGAAAGCCGTTAGCCGACTTATGGATTTTCCCTTGATAAATTTCATTCGAATTGGTAGTTGAAGGAACGAAAAACAAACACAATGCACGCGGTGCAATTCCGAATCATGGGAAGAAAAAGAGGGTTTTTGTGGATAAACAAAAATCATAGCAATTAACAATTTTTGTAGCAAATTACAACACACCGACGAAGGACCGATGCGCACTAAATGGTCGTGAAGATTGTAAGAAAAAATAACAGCACACACGCACACACCTGCTACAATGAAATTGTCGCATCCTTCTGTGTTTCGTTACCTATTAGTTTACGCGCAAAATACTTGAGTGTGTTGGAGGACTAGCTGCAACATAATATGTTGGGTGCAGCTGTCAGTGTACTGTTTCCGTGTTACATTCACAAACTTGGGATACTGTACAACAATGGAAAGTGCTTTCCTTTCTCTTTTGGGGTGTGGGAAAGCACTTAGGATGAAAAAAAAACTAAAGAAACATCGTAGAAGAATGGAATTTTAAAAATACAGATAAACAAACAAGCGAACGAAATCCACAAATGTCTAAAGAGGAAAAAAACACCCACACACACGAGATTTCGTGTAATTAGCGTGCGACAGAGTAGGAACAAAAGTACAATTCGCAAACGGCAGCCGGTACAAAACAAGCACGCCCCGGGAAGGAAATACCGAAAACAGGTTCCATCCAGAATCAGGCGCAGTTTTGCTCGCCCGGTCGGAAAGCTGCAAGAGATTTCTGTGGGCCTGCTACTGGATACTGACCTGCAAGTCCGGTCCGATACCGAGCTCGCCATTGTTCCACATGCTGTCGTCGCGGAACACAGGCAGGGTGGTCAGCTCGCTGGAGAAGCGCTTCTTGTAATCCATCGACTTGTCCTCGCTCATCTTGAAGAGTACGGCGGCCGCGTACGTGGCGACACCCTCGTTGGCCGAGTTGAGCAGCTCGGTTAGCGGTGCGGTAGCTCCCTCCGCTTCGATCATCTCAGCCACCTCCTTGTCGACGGCTAGCTCGCAAAGAACGCCAGCAGCAACACGCTGAAAATTTGAAAGAAGAGTTCCCCCGGCACACACACATTGGTTAGAAGGATAACGAAGAATTTCCCAAGGCTAAAGGGACATTGATGGTCTCGCAAAGTGTTTGTGAGCTCTCCCAATTCGGAGCATTTCAAGAAGCAAATAAAACCACTTCTACTTAGTACGGAACGTAAAGTCTTTGTGACATTTAACTGGGCGGCATATGGATCCCCATCCGGTAGCCACGCCTCTTCGTAAACAATATTGGAGGGATAATTGAAGGTCTTGCATTGCGCAGACTCAGAACTACATCGTCATTCCTTCACCGTAATTTCCCCAGATATATTGGACGCTACCGACAATCGCTCCATTTTGCTCTTTCACTCCACGGAACTCCGGGAAACACTGGGACCATCCATGTACACAGAACCACGGAGATGTCTACGGGCATTGACCGGCGCATAAGACACGAACCTGAATATTTTCGATGTCGTTGTAGAACAGCAGCTGTACGAAGATCGGAATAACGTTCTGTGAACGTATGAACTGTCGATTGTACTCCTCCTTTGCGAGAATGTGCAGCGCACCGACCGTACCCTCGACGATCTCCTCCATGCGTACGCCGTCGGCGTAAGCGCCCGGTGGCTGCGATCCATTGGTGGCAACCGATGAACGTTGCTGGGGAGAAAAGGAAGAGGAAGAAAAACAATAATTATAGCACCATGGATGAATGTTCAAGCTTGTGGGGAATTGTTATTGAATTTATTTACCCTCTGCGTATCCTGGAACGCCTTGAACAGCAGCCTCACCAACAGATGGATGGCACCGTGTTCACGCAACGGTGCCGCATTAGCCGGACACAAGGCCAAGTTGCGAATCAGACCGATCACGGCCTTGATGAGCGGCCAGCGGGACGGCGGATTGAGCAGCTTCACAATGACCGGCAGTCCGTAACCGTTGCGCACGACGTTCTGGGCCGATTCCGACTCCGGATGACGGGAGGTCAGATGGCGCAGGGCACAGACGGCCGGTTCGGTGATCTCCTCCCGATCGCCCGCATTGATAATCGTGCCGACGAGGGCTTCGACGCCACCCACCTGACAAACCGTCACCTTGTTGCGCTGGTTGTTGCACGTCAGGTTGGAGAGAATGCCGGCGGCACAGGTGACCACGTTCACGTCGGATGAACCGAGCACGGTTACCAGCCCGGACAGCAATGTCTCGAGCCCGTCCACCTTGGTGGCCGCATCGGACAGATTGCGCAGTGTCCAGAGACAGTTCTGTACCAGACGCTGGGAGGGATTGCCCAGATGCATAGCCAACGCCTGCATCCCACCGGCTTCCACAATGGCCGGCTTGTTGCTCGAACAGACCGACAATACCTTCAGCACGCGGGACGTGGTCCACAGCAGCTTCTCGTAGTCGTACGAACGCATAATGCGCACCAGCTCGCTCGGTCCGGTCGAGGCAAGAATGATCAGCTTGCTCTCCTGATTGCCGTACGCCAGGATCTGCAGACAGTCCGTCACGATGGCCAAGAATTTGACGTTGTTGCGCTGCAACAGTGCGACCATCTTCTGCAGGCCGCCCGCCAACCGTACCGCCATCTTGCTGCCGTCCTGGTGCAGCAGCAGGTTGTGCAGCGTGGTGATCGCGTAGAACAGCACTGACTCGACCGGCGAGGACAGTAGCTTTACCAGCGCCGGTATGCCGCCGGACTTGAAGATGGCCAGCAGACCCTGCCGATGGTGCGACAAGTTGTGCAGCGTACCGACCGCACCCTTGGTCGTCTCGAGGTCGTTTGAGTTGGAAAGCGCACGGACGAGCGCGGCCACCATCTGCGGGCTGTTCATGATCGCGTGCCGCGACGCCTCCTTCTTCGACAGCTGGTGTACCATCATGGCGGCCTGGGACACCACCACCTGGTCCTCGTCGTTCAGCAGCTTGATCAACTCCGGTATAGCGCGGGTCGCCAGATCCGCATCGTCCTGATAGTTGATTAGGTTGACGACCGCGTGCTTCAGCATCTGGGACGGTTCCGCCAGCCGCTGAACCGCCGTCGGTTGCTGCGGGTCGAACTGTGTCGACGGGATCTCGATGCCCTCCTCGAGCGTCTCCGGGAACATGGCGGCCCGTACACGCTGCGAGCGCGTCTGGCTCAGCTGCTGGTTCATGTCGTCGACCTGATCCTGTGTAAAGTTTTGCGAGAAGCCTTGATCCATGTCGAACATCAGCGGATCATCCTCCATGTCGTCGTCTTTGCCGCTCAGCGACGGCACCTGGGTCACGGCGCCCGAGTGAATGCCGGAATCGCCGAGGTACGAATTTTGCTGCCACATCAGTGTTTGCTCCTTTGCCGATGGCATCGGCATATCCGACGGATTGTAGGGATTATGAGACACTGCAAATGAAACCAGAAACAAACAATTAGTTTATTTGATCCCTGTGAAGACATAAGCTACTCGCTGTACTCGCTTTAACGTAGCTGAAGCTACTGTTTCAAGATGTAGTAATATGTACTCCTTTCTACGAATATCTTGTCGTTTACATAGGAGATATTCATTTTGACTTTTATCACCTGTTTTTCGTATCGTTTGAATATCTGTAAGACCTTGGCCCTTTGAATATCTTGAGGACCTCGTGGCCTTCACTTCAGAATTCAGAGGACCTTGTGGATCTACGCGAAGCAATTGCCGCAATCATAGTCGTTAATGATGATAGTTAGTGGCGTTTAGATGTCGATCGACAATTAGGTTAAATTGATGAAGCTCAGATTAATTAACCATTTAATTTGTGTAAATAGTTTAAGAACTTGTTTCTCGTTCCTCAACTCTTCTCTATCGCTCAACCATATAGAAAGATAATCCATTAAGCAGAAACGTGATCTGTCTAATGCATCACAAAGCATTCAAAATCCTAGATTTGGAAATCCCCAACGCGTCGAACCCTCGCAGTAGTAAACGAAAACATCGGAAGAAGCCTTAGATAATGCAATCGCGAATTATCCTCATTTATCCACACCCGTATCCCGGCTTATTATTCTATATTTCTTCAGCATCAAGCAAGGTATACGTACGGGTAGCATTGTTGAGAACGTAAGGATACGATGGCGAAATAAAAAGTCCTGAGCTTCAAAGAAAAGAAGTTCCCCGGCTAGTAGAATGTGTAAGCGTTACCATCACAACGCAGTAAAGGAGATGATGTGTTTGTTTCCTTTTTGTTTGGATTCCACGGTCCTAAGCAAGCTAAACTCCTGGATAATTCGACATTAAGATACGTAATGCACAAATCAACCTGATTAGCTGGCTGCTTCTGGACTGGTAAACAGCAAACACAACGTTGTTCAAATCAACCTTGAAAAGTCGTTCTAGTGCATGTCTTTTTTTTCACTCTCTCCCTTCTAAGTCCTTCCAGCTGGAGGTACGCCATCATCTCACCTTCGGTCGGTGGAAAAAAAACACATCATACACTATGTGGATGGCACATCAAACCTAAAGACACTTGACTGTGTTTGGAGTGGTGCTGGAGAAGCAAAGCGTCCAAACAAAAATATCCCAGAAATCGTATACACCAGAGACTAGGGATTAAGACACACGGAACCTCCATCGCCCATCCTCTCCCAGGTTGGTTTGGTACACACTAAGATGATAAATCTTTTCTTAGCCAGTTTCCGTTTGCCGGTCCAAGGGAGCTAATTCTCAAGGTGCTCTACGGCTTTCCCCACAAATGTCACGTTACGGAAATTCGGTACCACCGGGCCTAACAACAACTTCCGTTACGGTTGGTTTCCAGCAGAAGATCCAAGAAAATAATGTGCACTTGTAGGTATGGGCGAATCAACAAAAATTACACCTTCTTTGACCACCGGAAACCGTCTCGGCAGCTCTGTGGTCTTCGGTCGTCAAACAATGGCTGGTAATATCTTGTACGGTGGATGAGAAATCGACCAAACACAAGAGGCATCGCGATTGATACGAAGACAATTTCCCCATTCGGGACGAGGGCAAATTAAAGATGCTAGAAACTTGAAAGCAAGCAACCCATCGTTGGTTGTTGTCCGGGTTTGAGTTAGTTGCTTTTTTGTTTTTTTACTCTCGGTTGGTCCTTCCGCCGAACATAAAAGACGACGACAAGTCCGCTGACAGGTTCTTTATCTGTCAGTCTGTTTCGAATGCAGCCAGTAAGGAGGTGATGACATTAAGGGATCCTGAGAGCAATCTTGACACGAACGCGGATAGTGGTGGAGATGACATCGTTTATGATTTTTTTTTTTTGTGTTCATTCTTAGGAGGAGAGGAAAAACCATTTTGACGAAGTGGACGACCCTTTGCAAAAAAAAAAACGGTAAGATATCTAGCGGTGAACTAATGATGTGAGACAAACTGTGTTCTTTGGCGCGAAAAGTGCCATCAACATCTTTAGCGATCAGGAGGTCGTTTATTGGCGCCTGTTGCGTTTTTTTTTTTTCGCAAAAGAACCAATAATTGATTTAGTCAGCTGAACAGAGGCTGGTTGCTCATTTTATCAGTTTAATTATTTAATTATTACCTCCCTTACTCAGTTGGAATGTAGCTCGAATTACAAGTACATCCTAGCTTTTATACTACAATAATAAATTATTCGTCATTTCTGTTGGCGCTTGGACACTGTGGACAGCTGAGTGTGAAGGTAAATATTTACTCGTAATTCACTTCTGCGAAGCAATCGGAAAATGCATCACATACCAGGCAGATGCATTACATCACGCGTCTCCGTTCAGATCTCCAGAACTCCGGAAATGCTTATTACTTTATCCGTGACTGTTCTCGGATAGAGTTACACCTGACGTACTTAGTAATTCGCAGCTTGAATGTCAACTCTTTTCTATTCCTGGTGGCTGGATTTCGTGCTGAGTTTTAAAACTCATTGAGAAAATATAAAAAGAAAACCGAGTTTCATGGAGAACCCAACGAAATCGTATGCTATGAATGGGCACGATGGTGTAGACTAGGCAAGGTACCACATCCCCGCCTATCATCATCACACCGTCAAGCGGTCGTCTAGCGTATGGGGACGCAGCAAGAGCAATGATGACGTCTCAACATCAAACGATTTCACTACACCTCCTTCTGCACAATGAAGCGCTCTCTAAAATGTTGATAATGGTGTTACGATAGGGAAAAGCCGTTAGGGACATTAAAAAAAAGGGAGTAGACATTGTGTGGTGCGCTGCGCTCTACATCCACAATCGGACGTGCATCGAGAGTTGTTGCTAGGACATTTAATGCGAAGCATGATGGGGAAACACAACGCACACGCACAACACCAACAACTACATAAAACCCAACCCAGGAAAAGGGGAAAAATTAAATACCCGTCCTTTGCGTAACCGGAGCATGGGAAGAGGTGGGAAAGGTGCTCCGGAAGAGGGATGCAAAAGATCAAAGGGTTTGGCAGCCATATTTTGTAGGCGATTTGAATCCTAGAACCGGGCCGGTTTGTCCTGTCATCTCTTTCCCATGCAACGCCGTGCTTCAGTCTCTCGACCCTCATTAGGAGTATGCAGGGTTTGCGTAAATCTAATTTCAATTTCGAACCCCTAAAACCTTGCCGATAATCCTCGGGAACATACTGACAAGTTAAATCTCACTCATTGCTCTCTTTCACTCTTTTTTATCGCTTCAGACGAGAACCTATTTTATCACATTGAGAGCTAAATACCCGAAGAATCTTCAGGAGTTCCCAATAGAAATCAATTACGTCTTTGGTGCGCAATTTTGTAAATAATAAAAAAAAATCTTTACGAGTTCCGTAGAACATTACTGAAGGATGAAAAGATTCTCTCTCTATAAATCATATTCTGTTCAGTTATCAACTTTTGGAACTTTGAGGTTTACTTCGTGGGTTTGGATTGGCGTAAACTGTGAATTTGAACTGGGAATTTTCCCTTATTTTATACGATCTTGTCTATTCCAATGTTCCCGATTGTCATATTAGGTAGTCCTTTTGGTAATATCAATCGTTGTGCATTTATTCAGGACTTTTGAATAAATTATTTCCAATAACATAAAATATGACCCTGATCGCATCAAACGTTCAATAACTGTGAACGGATGAATCGGAACTCTACCTGTTTCCATAATTCTATCTATTGGCAGTTTTAACACGTTTATTGGAGTCAGACGAATGGTTTAGTGATACTGGTGCCGGTCTTTCACGCGGCAGGACTGGTACAAAATCTCAAACGGCATTGAAGATCATCACCTAGCGCTAACAAGATAAACGCTTTCAAAATTATATAAACTTACAAAAAAAAAACGTGTAAGGAAAAAACGATAATTATCCTTTTTATATCTGTATAATTAAATCAATGGTTAGTTTGCTTAATTAGTGACGATCATATTTACCTGGAAAGGTAAATCTCAAAACTAAAAAAAAAATGCTAAGCTCACTAAAAGTATGAATACAAAACAAAAAAGATTTACTCAAACTAAGCTTGCAAATTTAATTACCGATAATAACGCTTGCACTATAATTGTTCTAGAGTTCGTTAAAAAAATGTACGCAAACATTAATTGCACTGCTCTACTGATCGTTGGCGAGGCAATGCATGGCAGGTTATTAAATAATTGAAACCACAAAATCAATAAACATAAATGGTAAAGCACACATGCTGGCTTTTTTGTACGTAGCGAACATTTTCTCATGACCCCGCACAGGCATTGTGCACAAATTTATGAGTTTGACATGATAGCAGAGCGTCAGAATACAGTTGTTTTCCGTTTCCGGCACGGAGAAATTCGCCTTATGTCGAATGCCGTTTAACAGGTTGTTGATATGTCAGACCTTAGGGAGTTGCGATGTTATTATTTTACGTTTATTCTCACTCATTCCAAGTAGGTTCATTAAATATTTCCAACAAAGAAGAGTTTTAAATTAAAGTAACATAATAACATATTAGTGAAAGTAACTGTCATATTAATAAACTTGGTCACGAGTTTTTGAGGATATTAAAAAAAAATAAATCCATATGACTAAGTTCGAGTGTCGTGTTACCTGTGTAAAATGTCGTTAAATGTTTTTTTTTTCATTTTTAACGAAAAATTTGACATTTTTTTTTTGCAGTCACACAAAAAGATTGCTTCCCAAACTGCGGTAAGCAAGACGAGGAGGACAGTGGAAACCGTACAGTGGAAATATCAATTACTACATAATTATGACACAAAACAACCCCCCAGACAGCGTTCGTTTGTCTTGACACGCGTCATCATCGACTACGACTCGAATCCCTTTTACAAGGATTCGCCGCGAAAAAGAAGGGGGAACAATTTGTCATCCATAGGGGTGGTAAGGGGTTCGACACTGTTTGACTACTTTCACGGTTAAATCCTTTCCGAAATTGCATCCTGAAACGCGACCACACCAACCGGGGCTTGAGAAAAACGTCCCTAATTGTATTTCGATTTGGAAGAAGAATTTTAAAAAAAAGTGGCAGTATTGGAAGTTTGGTAAAAAAAAGGTCCCTTCAAGGATTCGATGAAAGAGATCTTGTTTGTCTTGCTGGACGTGACAGTTTTTGTTTGAAGAACATATTAGTTACCTTAAAAACGAAGATGTATGTTTACTTACAACAACTTGGAAAATCTCCTCATAAAATAAATCAAATATTTACCCCAAAAAATAAAGAACTAAATTCACATTAAACAGAGCATCAAGCCTGAACACCTGGATGTTGGAAACCCAGTCCTCTAATCGAATGCCAAAGCTCAAGTGAACTTCACGGCTAAATGGCAACCGGCTAAAGCTACTTCGTTTTGGGACGGTGGAAATTGTTGCGAGGACCCAGCACCCCCGGCAGCTTTAGTTTTCATTTTACAGTTCACACTAGGCGCAAACGGTTAGCAGGTCAGCGCCTGCAGAGATGTAGACGAGGAAGCACCTATATCTGGCCTCTTTGCGCATTCATCAACCGGGAACACCAGGACGTAACGATGCGGATTTTCCACTTCATCGACGAGGGCGAAAATACGGTGGACGCTGACGTGTTGATACAGAGGAAATGAGAAGCGAACCGCTGGCAGGAAGATTTTCCAAGATCAAAGGAAAACTTTACCAGCTTTTAGGGGAAGAAGGTGCAGCGAGTGAAGGAGCACACCGACCCAACCTGCCACCGTCTGCCAACTCCGCCAATGGTCTGATAAAGCAGATTTTAGAACCGGCGTGTACATACGTCCTTTACTGTGTAGATGGAGGAGGCAATCCGGGTTGGAGAGAGGGGGAGAGCTCTCTGTTTTCTGGTTCGTATGTTTACGGTCGTCTCGTCTCTATATGACACACAAAAAAAAACCGCTGGAAGGTTGTTGGCAGCAGAGGCGTGCAAGTCCCTCGCAGGCACAACTGAATGCACACGTGTACGACTATCAAAAGGACACGCTTCGGGATTGTACTCTCACTGCAACGCAGCAATACCATCTCTGACCACCTTCCTTTGTGGTTGACAGCAAAACTGGAATGCCCTTTTTTCTGTTGGTGTTATTAGACACTGGAGTTGGAAAAAAAGATGGGGTAACAATAAAACCCCCGTAATGTCATATGCAAATGTCAATACATTTTTTAGAAGTAGTAAAGATCTTTGGGATTTTTGAGTCCGATGTCCAGACTAGCAGGAATTGGAGATTAAGGTCTTTTGAAGGGGTGTTATCTTATAGAGCAACTTCTAATGATCCTATGTGTTGACACAAGTCTGGTAGGTAGTCTCTCAGTTTAATAAAATCTCTTGGGAGTTGTGCCCAAATCCTCCAGTTATAATTTCCATCCCATTATTACCAAAACACGAGCGAAACGAACGAATTCTGACAGCTCACTGACACTGCGAATACGGACTGAAATTGGTGTTTGTTTTCTTCAATAGTTAGCACTTATTAATATCGCAATAAGCTTAGGAACCTGTAACAAGTAACTAGATATCCATAACAATATTTTTGAATTAGAGTTTTTTCTTCAAATATGCAACAATAGCACAATGGAATCTAAATTGCATCTGAAACAAAATTCCCAAATGAATGTCAGAATTTATGTGGAGACAGTCCACTGAGTGTCCGAAGGAGAATGTAGTGTGCGTTGACCATAGGCTACCTTGGTGAACAAATAAACGAGACTAATGCTGGTAAGTAGTTTACCTTGAGCAAGAAGGAGTGCGCAAAACAATAAATAAACCGAAGAACAAGTGCCGGAAGGTTCTGTTTGCCAGCTCACTCAATCCGGGCACACGCTTGGACGAGGTCCGTTGCGTTTGTTTGCACTTTCCATTTGCGGGACATCGGACACCCACATAAGTAAGCGGACAACTCGCCTCAAAGAATCTTCTTCAGATCTTGAGAAGCCTGTGCAGCAGCGTATTGGCGATTTTAAAACAGTGAAATACTTTAAAGATCTGGTCTCGTAAGGCTCAGCTAATCCGGTGTTCTACTGGTGACAGAGAAGACAGCAAAAAATCGTTGTCCGACTGAGGGGTTTCTTGGTAATCTCTTTATCCTTAATAGCATTCAGTGTTATCAACTGTTGGACCACACGGATATTCGAACCGTGCCAGACTGCCAACAGCTTGTTTAGGGCGGAGGAGTAAAAACCGGCGACACACACTTCCAGGCGAGCGAGTTTCATTCGTGTCCCGCGCAAAAATGGTCGCCATTCGATGATGGGGCTCCAGGCTCTGCACCGCCTCCAGGAATACCCTCGTTGCTGTGTCTCATCTCATCTACGTGATTAGGGATTCTCTTTGAAGTTTTCGACATTGCCATCGGTGAACGTTCGCTTTTACGCAAAATGAAGGGCTTCCTGCTCGTTTTCTCTTATTTCCATTTACCGCATCTTCTCCCCCTATCTTCGGGACTGCAAAATCTGGCATGATGTGGCTGGAGACATCGCGTCCCATTCTTCACGTGCGGGTACGAGGGAAGTTTTTTTCTGTGTAGTTGTTTCGTTTAGGGGCTACACGTGGCAATAACATGCGAAACATTCCAACCACCGAAGGGTCCACGAGCCGGGGAAAGCTGGGGCAGACCGTGTGTTTGTACAGCGAAAAGCGCGATGTGGCGATGAAGCGATGAAAAGAAAATGATCAACATATTGTTTTGAAGTTGGAGACTTCAAATAATATTCATCTCCCGATGTAGACGAGAATGTTGCTCCATTTCTTTGGTGGCGTCAGTTTTACAGACTAAGGTCGTCCAATATCGAAATTAATTCGTAGCAGACAGGTATTTAGTAGTATACTTGATGTATCGATGACTTGATGTCTTATTCGTTGGTTGTTTGAGGTTAGGGTGTACCAGGAACCCAAAATATGCGTCCTTATTATGTCATTGAGCTCCCTTTTGCTAATGAAGGAAAGAAATTGCCTTGCTCGATACCAAATTATACATCCGCAGTTCCGACATCCCATCATCAATAATTCATCTCTTTTTGAAAGAAAGATGTCATACGGGGTATTGAAGAAAACCCGGATATTACTTCTGAAAAGTGTGTTTATGGTTTTTTTTTTTTCTGCGAGTACCACTACCCCGGTGACAGAACAGAGTTGTTGGCACTAGCATCAACTATTCATCATCCGGACACCAGTCGCACCCAAACTGTGGGAAGCGCCACAGTTGTACCGCAGGCGATAATTGAGGCAACCCGTTTTGTCGTACAATTTTGCGGAACTCCACATATAATTACAGGACAGCCAGGATAACGCACACACGAGCATAAGGGGGATCTCTTTTTGATCGCCATCCAGCTATTATCCAATTTCGCCTTTCTGGAGGGAGAGTTTGCTAAAAGTGACTGGGCGGTGCAATTGTATGTTTCTAACGCAATTAAACTTCTTCGACATCTAAATTGAGCCCTGATGGTACAAATTTCCCCTCAGGTTTTTTGTTTCTGTTCCAAAGAATAAATCAGAACTACGCCCAATGGTCAATAGGGCGCATCATTAGCTTGTTCTGCAGGGCTCTGAAAAATGTTCTAAACGTAGGTTTGGAAAACATTGGAAAACACACCAAAAAGATGTCTAAAGTAATCGAATCGATTTGAAATTTGAGAAGAGATACAAATTCTAATGTTAATACAACATCCAGAGATCTAGCCAGAGTTCGCCAACCATTATTGGGTGCTTGAATAATTTTCCATTTTCGACATTTTGGAGCGTTCCTTGAACGAAAAGGACTTCGCAATGGATGTGGGTGTTATCCTTCCGCGCGTTACTCTCTCTCTCTCTCTCAATCTCTCTCTCTCCCTCTCTATCTCCCTCTCTCTCTGAAGTCACCTCTCGTTGTCTCCAACCTTCCGCCTGTAACTATAAGCGAGAAGGGAACCATATCCTAAGATCTGCAAACGCAAACGAGGGTGGAAAACAGGTTTCCTTTGATCTTTCGACTCGTCGACGATCTCCGTTCCAGGGCAGTGTGGAAGAAGCAACTTCAGCTCGGGGTTTTCCCTTTCCTTTTACTCCGTCCTTGTTCCACCCATGGTTTGTCATGCCTTTCCCGCAACCGTCTGGAAACAGGGCAACGTATTTCAAAGCGCTTTTCCACGGCTAGACGACACAGGATCCTTTGCCGTCACTATGGCAACAGGGTGTCGACGTGCCGACTCTTCGCCGCGAATCGTTTTACCGTTTTCATCCGTTCATATTAATTTCCCTCCGTCGACACAAGCGCTCGGTTGTGCTTTGTTTTTTTTTTCCGGCTTACGTAAAGTTTTCATCATTTTTTGCGTTTACTCTGGTGCTCTTTTACCATTGCCGGGAATGACGAAAACTTCCCTAGTTAAAGGACAAACCCAATTTGGCTAAACCTTCTTCCTCCAGATCGAGATCATTACGTACACCCGGAGAAAACTGGCAATCGAGGCTACGGTACGCAAATGGAAAACGCAATTTCCTGCCATTGATAAATTTAACCGTCAGATGACGGATTACTGAGATCGTTAAATTGGTATGTAAAGAGTATGTTTAATACAAAACATAATATTTTTAATAACTATGCTTAATGAGTAACCTTTATGTTTAGTTTTTTCTTGCTTTTTAAAACTTAAATTATTTCAAACAATTTGGAATAGGGTTGTGTTTCTTCAACTTCTGAAGAATTGAAGTACATTAGTTAACTTCAGGTCTATTATAATTCCAACATTTTGTTATGCCTCCTCTGTTGAATGTTTAATTACATCAATAAAAATTAAAAACTTCCGTTGTTTATGAATAAAAAAGAAACATTGAAGAAATTCAAAACATCTTCTATCTCACGGAGTGAAGTTTCCTTTTTTTTCAATGTGAAACAACTTTAAAAAATTTGGAAGAATCGTATTTCTTCATTTTCTGAAGAATTTAAGTACTTCATTAGTACATCCGTAAAGAGCTATTGTTCAAAAACGGTTATCCTATCCTATTTTTCAACATTAACAAAACTTTAAAACATTTAAGAAACCCTAGACATTGAATGAAAACACACTCTGCAATCTTTTACTGTACAAAATTCTACGCTTTCATCCACTCTTTTCACTCTCCATCATTCCTGCAAGAAACGACAACAAACTGTTAAAAGGACAGAAACATTGGAAAAGGTAAACGAACAAATTCCAATAATTGCTCTCGGTCAGTTCACATCACCGTGTTATTGTCCGTGTCCCTGGAAAATGGTAAGCAAAAGCTATGCAAAACAACAATTCAATCGAGATGGAATGTATGTTTATGTTCCACAATTTTATGGCACCCGGGCCTCATACAATTCATTAGGACGCGATGGTTTCACTGCGCTGATAATGCAAGCGTTGCGATGGTTTTCAATATGCATATTGGAACCATTTTCAATGCAAAATAACTGGAGTATATAGATGACATTTGCGCAATCACAGTTATGTTATTTCCGTTCCTACTTCATCAGCTATAAACGCTTGTCAAGATTATTTTTGTCCGCTACAGCATATGGAATTGCTTCTTGACACTTTGGATAGAACGGGCACAACAGCAACAAGAAAAAAAGTTAAAGATTATCTGAAAGAACACTCGTCGGACCATGTGTTGTAGACGACCTTTGCTATTGAAACAATTAGCTGTTTTTACGCATGTTTTTTTCAATTAATGTTTACAAGTTTAATCTAGAAGCTGTTGAGAGCGATAAGCACAATGACACTGCTAATGTCAAGTGTAACGCAGAACGCTGGAGAGGAATTAATGAACCAGAAACGTAATATAACCCTCGAAATGTATGGGCTAGGTCATAGCTCCTAGATTGATTTTATTTTTAACTTTCAAAGTTGTTAGCATTTGATCCGAATACGACATTGAAGTTGTACTCCATAATTCTTGAAAGTTACCAAACAAATACTACTTGTTATTGAAGAGGACAACAAAGTATTAGTGTGTTAACTTGTCTAATTCAGAGAGGGGATAGTTTCTTGGAGATAGTTCACCAGTCAAATCTTCACCATGTCTTGGAGAAGATGTCGGATCAGCATTGTCTTCAAGATCTTCAAGGCAAACTGTTGTTCAACAGTACATGTTACAATTTTGACAAGGATCTGTCCCAAAGGTTGCCTACTTTTCACCTAGCGTTAGAGAGAGTCACTCGAGATTCGAGTGTGGAAACTTTGGAGATCATTTTTAATAATCCAGATTTTGGCATTCGCTGAAGATAAAGAACCTTATATGTTTCCTGCCCAATGACGAATACCTCTTAACCGAGTTCGAGAAGAAGTTGTTGGTCTGTTTGGTATGTTTGGAAGGACAATGAAGGATGGATAGAGTAGGTGGTCTGCTAGAAGAAAATTACTTTAATAGGATGTAAATATGCAGTAATACAACCTAGAAATTAAAGAGGCCTAAGATTCCAGATATATTATAGCATCCCTACACAGCCTCAGAAATCAGATTCATAAAAAGATTCAGAGGTTTATCGCAAAAGAGGTCTAGCTACTAATGTTGAAACCCCAACTTTTATTTCGCTTAGGGCCTCCTTAGAGGTTGATCCGCCACTGATGAAGGACAAGGCAGGTGCGCTTTGGAGATCAACTTGTTTTTTTAAGCCATCCAGAAAAACAGAAGAGACAAGGTAAGTTCAAACTGAGATAGAGTCATTCTCTTCAGAGTGATGACAATGATGAGTTCACCAGAAAGGCCGAGATAATGGACAGAAAGGCCGAGACAGCACAGTATAGAGGACTTCTGCAGCAGAGCAAGACTGCGAAAGTACTATGCCGAATAAGCAATCAAAGTAAGTAATGTAAGAAAGTGATCGGATCCTTCCTTCCAAAAATCCCAACCGAACTGTTACACTTTACAAATGTCTCAAATTTCAGCTACGAGTGAAAAGAGTCAGCTACGAGAGAGAGAAAAAAGGTTTGCAATAATACGTTCTAGTAAGTATTAGTTCTAATAGGTTCTAATAGGTATTAGTTCCAAAAAGAAACCCGAGACACACACATTTTATATTCAGCAAACTAACTAAATGCTCCGGAACTTCCTTAAAGGACCTCAGACATACCCCCCACACATTATTCTGTTACTCTTTGAAGTCTTTTTTAGGCGTCACTATGTGCACTATTATTTTTTTAAATAAAAGCGACCACCATATAATAATGACTACAATAACAAAAATAACTTAATAAACACCCCGGAAATAATCTACTGCAGAAAAACGTTCCACCAACGACTAGGGCCATAAAGCTTGTAAAATCAATTAAACACATTCCGCTGTCGACTACCCATTTGATTGTGAAGCTGTTTTCAGATTTGCATGCTTTTCCTCTTCGCCTGGCTGCATGCCGATGACATTGTGATACCAATACGTCGATTGTTGTTTGTGTTTTCCTGAGCATTGAACGACTTCCCGGTGGAGAAACATTTCAACTACCGGGTTTTGCTGATGTTGTTTTGTGTCACCATTGCGTGATAAGGAGTCTATCTAGTAGTCTAAGTAAACCAAATACAGCTGATAAAGTTTCCAAGAATTTGAAGAATACGTTAGGACATAAAGGACTCCTGTATTGAAGCATATTCTCACTAATAAATTAGAACAGATAGACGATAGAACAGTCCCTAAAACTTCAAAAGAATGTATGTCTTGAACACTGTTTAGTTAATCTATTTTGTTATATAATTTTGTTATATAATATTTATCTATTTTGTTATATAATATTTTGAACAAGATCCCTTTTTAATTTAAAGCAGAAAAACTAAGTTTGATAGCTTCCTGGTTATAGTTTTAATTAAACAACTACAGGCACACAGTTCGACTAAGGTAAAAGAACAATTTACGCTTACATTCACCCAGGAACTGTAGGTACTCCATCGTCCCGATCAGGTGGCCATGTCTGGGATCTAGCCTTAAGCTCACGCAATGCATTCAACACTCGTGTGGTTTTGGGGGTTGAGCTCCGGACAAAATGACTGACCCACGCAACCCATACATACAGAGCAGTCTCCCATACATACAGTGCACAGCAGGCCAGAATAGCCAAACATTCCTCAAGGTCATGTGATCGAACGAGGTTGGTAGTTGTTACGTTTGATAGCAGAGAGCCTTAGGACGTTGAGATGCAGGGTGATGCTAACGAGCTGGCGGACTCGAAGATATCCTTGATTTGTTTCTGGTTAACACCCACTGTTAAACTCACAGTTCATAACACCCGGTGGACTGGAAGCACTGGACCTTATGCGTATTTCTTCGCTCACTGCGGATCAGTTTAATCACAGCTGCATCACTTGCTAGGAGGGAATCGTACAGTGGAGTCACACGATATCACTAACACCAGGTTCTGCGCACGATTAACCTAGACGAGAGCAGATCTGACCGAGTGACTCGGTCCGTACGTGCGGTGAGCCCTGAGCCCAACTTCTGCCCGTACAGAGCGCATCGCGTTCGGGATGGGATGAAGCAAGAGCAACCACAACCGCGACCAACGAACGATGAGCGATCAATAACCGATTGTCGCTGCATACCGTTTGCATTTATACAGACAGGTTCTTGACAGACTACACGGCGTACAACCTCTGCCAGGCAAATCGACCAGTTTGGATAGCACTGAAGGCGTCCTCCCAATCGTTAAACGTCAATCTCGGGTGTGGAAGATGAACCCTACTAACGTTTCCAACGTTCTCTACCCTTTATTGGCGGTGTATGTTTGTTTGTGTTTGTGCGAAGCGTGCTATAAAAAGTGTAAACGCTTCGCGGCCATAAAAACACATAACAACGTATGACCATTTTCTTTTTTTAATTTTGGTGTTGCTTTTACATCACGGATTTGTTATTTTTTCCTTCTTTCTTTTTGTTCGCTCGCTTATTTCCCGTAAGTTACCAGCAGCAAGACATTACAGCGCATTTTGTATATCCTTCCACCTTTCGCCGGATTGCTCGTCGAATAGCTACCATTCTTAGGAGAAATGCTCAAAGGAACAAACAGCAGCAGCAGCAACAAAAAATCACAAAAACACACTTTCATTAAATGAGCTACACACACACATACATTAAAAAGCTGCGAAAGTTTACTCCCACGCTTGGTGCCCTTTAATGTATAAAAAAATCGTGAATATATATATATATATATATATATATATATATATACATATATAAATGTATGGTGGGGAAAACCCCCTACATATTCGAGATCTGAGGAGAGATGGTTTTTTCTGGAATGGAATGGTGGTGATGTGCGCATTATGCTACCGGTGGGTTCTAGCGCATACCATTTACTGTGAAGCGGTTTCACCAATCAGCGGAACGGACGATGTTTAGTGAATCCCTGCCCCAAATATACAATCACACAAACAGATTAATGGCAGCAATAGCTCTTGGAAATTCGAAAGGAAGGGTTTTGAGAAAAGTCGGTGATGGTGGTCAAAAATTAAAATTCCTCTACTGCTTAAACTGTTTTTTTTTTCTTCTTCTGAAAGGATATGTTAGTTTTCATATTCACAACGAATAAACATTTTTTAATTAAACAATTTTTTGTTTGTTAGAGGATGAGCTTGAAAAAAAATTGAGAGGGGTTTAATGAAGGTGGGATCTTAGTTAGACATAAAAGCGCCTGGAAGTATGCAGCAGTTTTATACAATATAAGCCTTATTGTAATAGTTTAAGGCTTTTGGAGCTATAACTGGGACTCCTAGAAGAATGCAATATTAATCAGTTGAAGCCTTATTTAGTTATTCGTCGAGGTATTCTTCGCGAGTAGACGATTTACCATAATTACCACACCCAGACTTATGCATAATTTCCCATCTTTTACATTTATCCTTTCCCGCCGATGCATACCTAGCTGTGTGCAGTTTCAGACAAGCTTTATGAAGAATTTTCAAACGATAGTTAGGCTGCTTTGGCTAAATTATCCAACCGTCGTTGCTGGGTGGGACGAGGAATGCTATTTTCACTACATTAATCAGAACGGATTAGTATCTTACAACTGACCAAATTCTACAAAAAAATTGCTTTTAGTACAATAACTTTAAACGATTTCTTGTTTTGTTTAAAGCTTGTCACACACACGGTTTTGCTTTAATTACCACAAACCACTACAACTTCACTTCTAACTAAAAGCACTCTCGATGCGAATAAACAACTTTACCCAATTGCCATAGGACGAATAAGGTCCTTTTTAGGAGATCCACATTTTGCTTAATTTTCAAACCGCGTGTTTTTTGTGTTTCTGTTTTTATTGAATTTAGTGAACAAAATATATCCGTCACGAATCTTCACTCTGGTGCTTCGAGAGCACAGCGAAACGACGCGGCTACCGTATTCCGTTGTTGACGCAATAATGCAACACCATCCAGTCCAGCAAACGGGCAGGAGGTCCTCAAGATATGTGCCGGCGTGAAAGTGAAGATATTTTCCCCCGGAATCTAGTTCTCTCTTTCATCCGAACGAATGTCCATTTGGGATCACTTTCACAACTATCACCCCACAACGGCGAGTGCGTGTGAAGGATATGGAAGAGAGACAGAACAATGCGGGCTTCCGCCATTTTGTAGAGATGTATAACCATCGGGTAAAGGTTTGGCTTAGCTCCACCTTTACCGTACCCCACGCGCACCAATGCTTGGGGAGTTTGGCCACTTTTCCCCAACTTTCTTCCCCAACAGCGCCCGGAGAGTGGGCAATATAGGAGTGATGACTTTCCCCATGTATGGAAGGTATGATAAGGATAACACGACACACATCCTGCGTGCGCATGTTTCCCATGATTTTTCTTTTTTGGTTTTTCCCAAGGGCGGGAAATAGTGCACTGGACAAAGGGAGAAAATTGTGCCCTATAACCACCATCGAATCTGTTCCATCATTTGAACCTTCATCCAGTCCACCAGCTTTAGTACATGGAGAACCAAGTGTTTGTTCTATTGCTAACAGATGTTGTCCATTCAAAAAGGATAACGCGGTGTCTACTTTCAAGCTCGTAAATTTGTTCTTCGCGTCACTACGCCCAACGTCGCCGACACGGAGTTACGATTTTTTACGGTGTGCTTGTTCTAAAGCTGGAGCTGTACATGTGGGATTAAATTACGCATAAAAGGACTTGGGCAAGGTACTTTCACTTTGGACCTTTTTGTGGCCGTGCCGCCGACGGGAAAGCCTTACATTAGTGATGGCAGACAGTATGTCTAGCTGGACAGGGATTCTGTGTGATGGTCACGGATCATCAAGTATCGAAATTTAGTGTCTCGGTAGGTGGTAACTACCGAATATTTCTGGTGAAACTTGATACATGTGTACAGTGAAAAAATCCGACAGTTTAAATGTACTTGTAATGTAAGCTAGAATATTTGTATTACAGGGTTCTTGTAATAAAAATAATGGCTTAAAATTGTACCGAGAAGCAAACTAATCATAAAACTAATCGATTATGAGTACTAAAAGAAGTTAATGTGAATAATTTTAGTGCTCAAAAAAAACTGGATGAAGTTATTCGTTATTCAGGCGAGAGATCTTAACGTGTTTTGGTACAATATCATTCTGGATGTGTTTTTCTTTCTTGTAGTTCTGGGCAAAATTTTTACAGCTTTCAAATATATTTGAAATTATAAAATTGCATTGTACTAAAACGCTTAAAAATCATTAAAATGGAAGAATCTTCCTACTAAAATATTTTCAGTACAACTTTAACTCGTTAGTTCAACAACGGGACATGTTGCAGGTTGTCATCGTGCACTGTTAATTATCAAAGTAAAAATGTAATCTTATTCATCTTCACCATGTACCACCTGCTGGCGAATCGTTCATTACGCTTTAGTGCACCGACATCGTGAACCTGAATAACAGCCATCAACGGTGATCGCTGCCCATTGACAGAGATTCCATTAATTTCACCTAACAGCCAAGGTACGTTGATAATTGATTTTGTGTGATGCGTTGCCGCGACACATCAGGTATGATTTACTGCGCAATAAAGTTGTAATGTACTGTGCTTGGTTGTTGCATCGTACCACTTGGCAAATATTTATAAAAACCAGAAAGAATTGGAAAAATGAAAGATGTTTTGTTAATGAAGTGCACAATTCGGGATATCCATTACCTATAACATGTTTCTAATTGTAACAACTTTTTTTTTACTATCAATACACATAAAATTTGATAGTGTTTAAAATAGCAATACCTATTCTTAATAATTTTAGAACAGATTGCTTGCATCCAGGTTGAAATGTCCAGTCTTCACTACTCACAGGTAATTATTTTCTAATAATTATTTTCTAATCAAGAAAAAGAGTCTTCATTGGCATATATCCACATGTTTATACTTCTGAGTGAAAGCAAAGGAAATTTAACGACAAATCGAAAAGCTTAGTGCAACAGTAGAAAGGCATTAATAGGTGTATAAGTATATAAAAACCTACACAACATCAAAACCATCACATCAAACCTAGTTCCCGCTCACTCTACTGTTTCTTCTCTCTTTTCCAGTTTTATTTTCGATCACACCAATCGAAAACGAGCAACTGTTAACGAGCGTAAAGTTATTAATTTGTTTTTTTTTTCTTAGCATTTTTTAAATAGTTATAGTACAACCATAATGAACATAGTTTGCCATAGGCAGCGTTGGCAGAAAAATTATCATTACCAATCCGTTCAAAATTTTACGATCAAACAGAGCATTTATTGCTGCTCAAACGAAGCATTAAAGTGTCCAGAACGGGCACTGGGAAATGCAATCATAGCACGAGCCCGTTTAAAGCTTGACCACGCAGCAATGCGACAACTTGCAAATGATTAGCGTACGCTTTTTAATGGCTTTCAATCGGGCTCTGGATGGGTGTAATAAAGTTATCCCACCTGTCTGTACTTACTTGTTCTGTTTTGCGGCATCTGATAGCTCATGCTGCTTTACGGCCGGGGCGATCACTTCCACGCCTGTTACGTTTGATTGTGGAGATGCACCGGTGGATGATCGAGGAGATGAGTCGAGTTTGATGTTTTGGGTTTCCAGCGGATTAGCCAGTTTGGTTTGATGGTCGAGTGTGATAGAAGTGTGTGACAGCATTAGCATGGAAGTAAAAAAGAAGAGAAATTGAGTTTAGTATGTTTTACATTACACTTTTATACTTTTTATTAGTACATTGAGCTGGTGTGCTAAAAAAAAGTAATTATATTGACAGAAGATTAATAATTATAACCTTTTTTTTAATTTTTTGCAGCAAAAATCAAAGAAATAATTTGTAAAATATGTGATCACTGTTTGAATCGGAAAATTTAATAAAACAGTGAAATTTTGCCAAAAGCTTTGCTGGATGTCATTCAGAATGTCAAAAAGTACCCGATGTACTATAGTGTAATTGTGCCTAGTAAATCTTTTGCACTTAAATTTAGCACACAAATTTATTTTTCGTTGCCACAGTTGTTTGATTGATATTGGCAGAAATCTCCGCGTATATCTCGGCGATTTCGTGTTATTGGATTCCGTTCTCTAGTGTATTTGTGCATTACAAAATTATGATCTACGATACTTCACTAAACGTTTACTTATTTTCTTTAAATCCCAAAGTTAGCGGATGAAATAATTAATTAACTTGGATGAAAAAATGGCCGCGATTTACTTTAACCCGACCCATAGTACTGACATAGACTATCCTTAGCAAAAGAAACATTGGGAAGTAAATAGCTTGAGGATTTGTTTCTTAAATCTCAATCAAACATCACCAAATGCTTTTTTTTACAAATTATTCTCGAATATCGGTTCTATTATTAAACTACTGATCCGGTTGCTACTGGGTACCGCATCCCAGCCCAAGATCCAAGATCACATCGCTTTCAAGTGCACTGCAGAATTACAAACACATGTTTCCCTTGTCCTTCGGCAGGTACTGTAATGATGAGGTCGGTCAATTCCATGACCTTCACCATATGAGCACCAAGCATCTAAAAAGGGCCTGATCTTTACAGATGTGTCGCCGCCCTAGGGTTGTTTATGGTGCAGAAACACAGAAGATAACAGCACACGGGTCGACACACACTGTCGAGACAATTCGGTAGATGGGGGTGTGTACGTGAAGACAAAAATATGTCCAACATGTGTGGAGACTCTCAATATGCATGTAGCGTAAAATGTACGGAAATAGCTGTTTTTTATAGTTTTCCACTGGGTCTAGGGCGAGAATATTTATTCAGAGTTCAAATGTGAGTAGCTTGAAATCTGGTTGAACTGTAAGTATGGAGCAATTGCATGGTTTGTTTTCATTTTCCATGCTAGACGGCGGTATATTTTTAGATATCGATGTGAATGTCCTGAGAGAGTTCCGGTAAAGACACAACGCAGGTAAGTGATTGCGCGTCGTTTGCTATTGGAACATGATGTCTGATAAACTGTCGTATGAGTCACATTGGCCATTGATGTTTGTTTTACATTCAATAGAAAAGACAATGCATTGGCAGACGTGATGTTGTTCCACGCTGCTTACGGAAACCTCATGACTCAGACGGTTGAGTGATTCACACAACTTCCAGCTCTCAGATTTGGTAGCAATTGTATCGACATGAGGAGAATATGCTGCTGTCTGGAGCCAACAAGAATGCGGATGACTTCTTCTGATTCCAACATTAAAATCACTGACATATTCGCACACACCTACACACAAAAGATCCATCCCGGTCGATCAATCTTGCTGCGGTGAGTTTTATATGCATTCATCTTTCACTCGTACGTACCCGTACGTCCAATAATGCAGGCCCGGTTTCAGTCACACGCGATCACACCAACACGTTTCGGACAGAATAGGGATTTGCAAATCACGATGTATACGCGGAACCGGTTGGGCCGCAACTAACCGTCGTCAGACGAAAGATCTGAGATGTACTTCCTTTGTGGATCGGGAGAGTTATGATTCTACCTGACTCCCAACGATCCAGGTCTGGAAGCGAAGGTAAACGAATGTCCGATGCCTGGTTTCTCTTCAATGAGAGATAACCTGCAAAGCCGATTAATTTCGAGATCAGACGGCAATAGAAAAGACGTGCGATCGCAAATCTAATGCGTTTCTGTTTCAACTCTGCGCCTAAAAATGTATCTCCGTTTGTTGTATTGTAGCCTATAGTAATGAATCCGAACAAGATTCTTACATTCCACTACTTATTCTAAACGTCTTTAACTTATACAAAACTTTAGTTGATACTTTCGAAACAACGTATTGTCTGGAATACCAAACAACGCGTCTTTAACTCGTCATGTGTTTGGTAGAAACAGGTTTTTCAGAGGAACAAGAGACATGCCGAAAATTAGATGCTCTCCTCCCCTTTCTACGTTTATCCTTCGCCCCTACCATCATACCTTCCACAGCGGTTTGCACAGGGCAAGGAAGTTAGCAAGGATTTGTAATAACACGGGTTTACGAAGCATTCGACCAAAAGGGAAACCCGAAGAAGCAAACAGCAACAAAAAGATAGGTCACGGTCCCTTGCGCTCGTGAATGGGCTATACACGCAGGTACCTGAGAGTGAGGGGTGGTGACTCAATGCCGAAATGTGAGAATCTACGAAAGAAAAAAACACACACACTGATGCCGCAGGTTTCTTTTATTTTCGGTTCTCTTTTCACCTACTGTGAAAGGCCTGGGAAGGGAGAACAAGGAGTGTCATTGTTCACCCGCATGTGGATGAGCGATGCGTAAATATAGTAGGCTTTAGCGATCATTCAGCATCATTGAAAAGCATTCTCGGTGGCGTCATCTATCGGGTGATAGCGAGTATCAGCGAGAAAGCTTGTGGCATACCATTACATACTTTTCATTCATCGGTTTTCGGTACACAGACCCGGGGGATTGATACACTCGTTGCAGGATATTAAAAAGCGTATTCCTGTTTTACTGTCTATTAGTGTGCTCTATTCATAAATTCTTCCACAACGGAGGTACCCCATTCTCCCAGACTCTCTTTTCGAAGTAGACGTACATTTTGGCGCCTAATTTCAAAAGAAGTTTGAGCAACTAATGACAATATACTCAAGTTGAGTTCAAATCGTGACTCGTAGTTTAACTATATTATAGAGAGACTATTTTCTGAACTTATCTTGCAAGCCCATTCTTGTTCAAAACCTTACACCTTGAGTTTTTTTTCAATTCGCAAAATAACTATTACCCAACATACTCTGAACTAATCTTCACGCTGTTCTTTTCTGACGCTTTAGCCTTAACTCGACGTATACTTTAGCGAATCATTAAAAATAATTTCTTATCAATATGATTACATATTACGAGTGGCGTTGCTGTTTGCAAGCGCACTATCGAGAGGAGTTTGTTTTTTGTTGTCCCGCTTGCACAACACAACCGGCTGCTAGCTGTTTCATTTTTATGTTATTTGTACAATAATCAAACAGCAGCAAACGCAACTAATGATCTAGAACACGCGGACCATTTATGTGCCGTACTTGTTTGGTGGCGTACTGCTGCTGCTCTCTCACCAATGTGCTGTCGTGAGCAGGAAGGGATGTTAAAAGGAGAGCTAAACATTGCTCAACCATAAAAACCCAACATGTTGTGTATGCTGCTGCTCTCTGCATTCTTTACACCGCCAGGCATCTTACCTTATACCGCTTGATTCGACACACCCTAGGCCCAATAACAGCCCCGACAAAGAGGCACCTTGTTTGGCCACACACACCCATGCCGTGGAACAAGTTTACACACACATGCAGACGATAAAGAAGCTGGTTTTGATAGGAGTAATAACTAAAATGTACTGGGATTGTTCACGGAGAAATTGTTTTACCCATTTAACCAAGGCATCGTTTCAAGACATATTCCAGCAAACGCAATTAAGCCATTTAACGTCTTAGACAACATTTCTTAGCTTGTGAAGTCAGTTGTTCTCCAGTAGCGCCATTTATTTTTTTGGGCATGCGAATGTACTATACTGCCGTGTCTTTCGAATCATACGCATACACAGCCTCACCAACGTCAGTGGTCGGCAAAAGTTTATAGTTTAGTTCTTAGCAGATTATCAGCTTTTCATGATTCCAGAGATAATCCTTCAAGAAGTGTGTGAATTATCTGAGTAAAAGCACAATAGCTCTTAATAGTTTCTAGCTTTCAAATGAAGTTTCTATAGAAGAATACATTCGTAATGCTATCATCTAATATTGGGGTCTATAATACATCCAGCACGTTTTTCTTCGTTTGTTTTGTAAAGTTTGGAAGAGTTATCCGCTGGTAGCTTTCCATACAAACTATAAGGCAAGATTAGTTCGTTTCACTATTAAAAGTGCTGGACATTTATCAAAATATTGCATAACTAACAATATTTTTTTATTTTTTTCATTAAATAAAGGTTTCAAACGTTCACTAGATAGCAACGGATGAATTGGAACTCGATTCTACTATTCTATTCCAAATTTTTACTGCCCTAACATATCTCCTCTTTCATTTTGTTTGCCAACCACTGAGTTTGAAACACTACAATGACAGCATTCACGTCCTCCGAACACATGCTGTATTTCAGACTGTCTCTTTCAGAAAAATTATCCCATTTGTTAGGGTAAGCGCCTATCCCATCCAACCCTTCACGCTGTTTTCCTTTCCAGTGGAAAAACCACGCACGAAACCATCCTTCACGCAGCGACGCGCGGCAGCCATTTTGATTTGTTTACATTCATGTAGAAGAGCTTTTTTTATTGTTTGGACTGTGTGGGTGGAGTGGAATGACACCGTGGGGGTGGATATGATTTGTTCCTTAACTCCTTTACACAAATTATTATTTTGTGGGAACTACGAAGAGAGTTCGGGTTTACTATGTTTTTTTTTCTAGCCCCCCTCGTAACACCGAAACAATAGGAGGAGTGAGGCCAGATCAGGTTAAGTAGTTCAAGATTCGGCCACCACCAATCGTGGGGTCGCTACGTTATGTCAATGCATATAAAAAGCTAGAAATAAAACATACATCCGTACGATTGCGATAGCTACTGAGCAACGTTTCTGAATTACAAATGAAAATAAAATAATTCTGTACTGTGGTGAAAGTATATAAAATGATTCAGCTTTGTTATTCATTCGCGTTAATGTGTATCTTCATTTCGTGCACTGCTGCCCTGCGTGGCAACTACTTAACGCATACTAGCGCACATTTTATTCCAAACCGTGAACCGCATTAGGAAAAAGAAAAAAAAATGAAGATGATGCCCGTCTCTAATGAGGATGATGGTGACGGAATGGATGTTGTTGGAAATGTTTGTTGACCGATGAAAGGACACAATGTTGATTGTTGTATGATTTAAATGCCCACTGTACGACATCCATAATCCTAGCCAGGGAAAACTAAGCAAGGAAAATGCACGCAACAAAAAGCACACCGTTCCTTCTCGCTCTTGCGCTGCGTTGGAAGGTGATGTTTGTTTTATGGGTTTTAAGGCTTCCCTACCTTCACACTTTCAGTGGGGGGGGGGTTCGATTCGATTCACCTTCGTCTTCGATTAATTTTGCTACGGTATTGCACTTTGTTTTTTTCCCCTTCTCTGCAATCCTTTCACATGTCTGGACCGCGCACTATCAACGTACACATGGACACATAATTGCACCGATGGGTTTCATGCAGCATGCATTTTAAGCGGATGCATTACTCATCACCAATAGACGCGAAGCGAACTGAAGACACCTACCGTTTTTGTAGTGGTGAGCGGTTGATTGACTGCTTGGAAGAGGAAGAACCAGCTGCTCTCACAGGAGTTTAGATATGCACTTTTCCAACCCGTTCTACACTCGAAACAATGTCCAGTGCACGCACACAAGCTTTCTTTCCTCTACGTTCGCTCTAGAAACAAAACACGAAACAATAGGAGAAAACTTAACTTTACTTGCTTTCACCTGGCACCGTTTAAAAATTGTTTTCCATTTATGATTCTTTAGTGTCAATTATCGCATAGGTCATCTAAGACCGTGCACCAAGGAAAAACAAAAAAACTGGTTTATGTGAATTGAATGTACAAACACACGCGCTCTCTCCCTCACACACACACACGCACACACACACACACACACATTAAAACATATCCATAGAAACACTCATCCAAGCACACACGTTAAATCTCTCACACACTTAACATAAAAACAGACACACGCACACATGTGAGCCGGGGGTGTATTTTTAACGCTTTCCCCTCGAATGGGAAACACAGTTTTTGAATTAAATTAATATACAAACAATGAGATGAAAATATAGCAAAATGACAATAAAGATTCACGTGCAACGAACCAATTCTAATACGTTGTTTATTCACCGAAAGTCACGGCAGTGTAAACCGTATACAGAGCCATACACAGTGGAAGCTAGAAGCGCGATGGAAAGTGCACACTTAAAAAACGGCCCTACCATACGAAGACGGATGGTGGAAAACTGGTTGCCCGTTTGGTTCGTTCACTGACTTATTGGCCGTGCTAACCCAATACGCTGGAGAATCGCATTTAGCTATACGGTGATCAGTTGAACAAAACGAGAAAGCAATAAAAAGAAGGTGTATATTTTATCTCCTCCCCCGGCCGTACGGAAGAGATGAACGGGAGCGAATGAGCAGGATCTCAAAAGTGAGACAGCGTTGAAACTTCTACGCTGCACTCCATGAAACATCCTACATTCGATGGAATCGGTTTAAATCAGAGGTCGGCAAAGTCCTGCCCGCAGCCCAAATCCGGTCCGCGAAAACCAAATCCCGTCACCAGATTTATCTCCCGCGAACTTACATCAACACCAGCTATGTATGGAATGCATTCTACAGAATTTTACAACATTTACAACGCTTAAGGAATTAGAGATTTATAATTCTCCATAGACAAAAATCCTTTTGCATTCTTTGTAATAACTTTGTAATTTGTGTAATTATTAATTAATTAATTAAATTATTTAATAAAACATTTTATTTGCCTGACAAATGCAAAATTTAATTTTTTACAACTGAAATATTAGGTCTGAATAATGAGGACTGACTATAGTCCAACCAACCAAATCCAACCAATGATTGAATATGTCGCTACGCCAATCAAGCAGGAGAAGAGGAAGAAGTTATTTACAAGCAAAATCAATAGTGAAATTATTTCAAGGAGTGAACCAACAGGTGTACGCATTTGCACATTGAATGAAACGCATTTTAGTTTCATGCTGCATTATTTCATAACATCCAAGTTGCATTTTCTAAGTTATAATTAAATTTAGTGTAAGTACGAAATAACGAGAACACTTTAACAAGTTTTCTAGTGCCTCCGGCGCCTGTTGCAGAACTGGCTTTCTTGTTGCGGGTAAATTCAAATCATGGAAATGGCAGGCCTAGACCTCTCGTGGATGTAGTGCCATAAAAGACGAAGATAAAATGTTTTCATTCTATATTTTTTCACATCTTTACAGCTTGTAAAATTTATTTGCAAGATTTGATTAGGAATATAAAAAAATCCATATTTATAATTTAAAAATACCTATCTGGCCCGCAGTGTCGGGCTCTTGTTTATCGTTTGGCTCCTTTCGAGAAAGCTGTGCCGACCCCTGGTTTAAATCTGTGAGAGAATTGTGTGAAAGAAAGAGCGAGAAAACAGCATCAGCGCATCGCTCTCTCTCTCGTTTTATTTACACCTGCCCGAGGAATGCTACAATTGGTACCGTTGTGTTCTTCTTGGTCTTACCCCTTACTACACACTCATCGTAAATACTACACTTCATTCTTGCCAGCGTAAGCTCGCGTACGCAAACACACGCACACAGCTGTGTGTTACAAACCCAACATATCACACACACACACACACACACATCGTTGATTGCGATTCGTGTGTAGAAAATAACTTCATTTTTTTTATTTTCGCTCCCGCTCTTTCCAAAGCAACTCCATAGAGAAGGAATGGAAATATGCTATCAATTTCTTGTGACGTCACTGATATAGCAATACAATTTGGTAGCAGGCCGTGCTGAATTGAAACAAACGGTAAGATCATATCGCTGCAAGATTTTTTAATGCACGAAATTAATTAAGAATTTATTGCTAGATCATAGCATCCATGGATTGTATCTCATATAAATACGATTATGTATGGTGGTAATTGCCGCAAAACGGTCAAATCCTAAAATAATAAATGAAAAATGAATAAATCATGAGTTCAAGTATTGTGTGATTTACTTATTTATGCTAATCAAGAAGTTAATCAAAGAACATGCTCATCAATTTATTGTGCTGGATAAAGTCATCATATGGATAATAATATATCGAGTATACGAAACAATGAAGGATGAAAATCTTCGGAAATCAGACGACCAGCGTAATTTATGTTATTTATCGAACTGTTTCACTTTACTAATTGGCATGTAAGAGCACTTTATTATACTATTTATCAAAAATCCCCAGTTCTATGTAACCAGAACAAAAATATCATAAATTGTTCATCATTGCCTCAGCTTATTCGAGACTAATAACTTGATGATGGTAACTTTTATATAGATAATCCCACATCCCGCACCCAGTATAAATATGAAATAACTTAAATCACAAACGCAGCCCAACCGAAAGGCTTTTTTTTACTGCTGGTATGGTTAAAGGTATACTGACATGGGTTTTGAATAGTTCTGATCGTATCAATGCAATACTGATCAAAATATGGAATTAAGTACAAAACAACACGAAGAATACAATCACAAAAGGGAACTAGTTATCCCGCAAGTATTCGCGCAAATCGTCCACTTTAAACCGCGTCATGCATTCGTATACACGTGATATGCCCAAATATCCGGTCAAAAACATTAGCCCAACGATGGCCATAATTAAAAATACCCCTATGAGCAAACTTACAAGCATTACGGAGGCGGCCGTAATCAGTGCGCCCTCGATCAGCACGAACCCGGTGAATGCCATCACCGCTGTGGTCATGGTGAAGAAGATGAACACCAAGAACGGCAGGGTGAAGGTGAATATCACAATGGCCACCGCAAGCGCGAGAATCGGATACTGTTGCAGACTGGCAAAGATGGCTTGTGCGATCTCTTGTAGCCTGTACCGGGCGGCAGTTTCCGATACCGCCTTGTTGATACGATGCACTGCAACAGATAGAAGAGTTTATACTATCATTCCGATATGGATATCTCTCCGATGAAGTACTTACGATAAATTGATGTTCGAGATAAAATGAAACGGGCCAGATCTTCGTTTCTTCTATGACGCCTTTCCATTTCCTTTATTTTCTGTGAATCTGCGTTTTCGGGATAGCTCTGTGCAGAGGGTTTCATAATGGATTAGCCAGGAAGCTGTTGCGTTTTATACAAGTAATATTCACCTTCGTTTCGATTCTATCATCGATGGAGGATGCTGGCATGGTTAAAGTCTGTAGAAAAGTTGCACTTATTGCACGAAATATATCTTTTCAATTCAATGCAGCTCACCGATGCGAGGAAGTGGCCAAATAGAAAACTTTGTTTTGACAGATGACAACTGAAAGGAAAGTAAACAATACCATTGTGGAGAATTGTAATTTAAATTATATTTCCAGAAGTACATGATGTTTACAAGTACAAGAAGACAAGTTTGGTTTTACTTTTGTGTAAGTTTCAAAATAAAACATATTTTTAATGCATTGGTATTGATAGATTTCGTAATCTGAAATATTAGCTTGACACTGCAACGGCATTTCGTTTGACACACCCTGACAATTTGCTTCAATGACGACGTTGGCCAAAACAAACGAAATGTTTAGCAAAAGTTCAACGCAAACGACTTGAACAACATTTTGCTGTACAGTTCGGAATGGGTTTCATCGTTAGCACCTATTGGCGGCATTCGGTGGTTGTTGCTTTGGGAATAGTATTGTTTTATATTTTAGCGTTTAAGCGGAAACACATCCTTGACAGTGTCTTTATTGCCGACAAAAAACCACAGTTGCAAGCACAGGATGGCGAAATGTTGTTCACTGAGACTGATCTGCTGAAATTCAACGGCAAAGAAAGCAACCTACTTTATCTGGTGATATTGGGGCACGTATACGACGTCACGGATGGGTTCAAACACTATGGTCCTGGCCAGTCATACCATATGTTCGTCGGTAAATGCATTAAACTTCTCCCGATTTCAGAGGCAAAGTTCAAGAAAGCTTTGTTATTTATTTTCCCTTCAGGTCACGACGCAACGCGATCTTTTGTTACTGGTGAGTTCGATCAATACACCCCGGAGCTGAGCGATGTGTCTTCGCTGAAAGAAACGGAACTAAAACAGCTGCTCACGTGGAAGGAGTTTTACGATAAAACGTACCGTTACGTAGGTAAACTAATCGGACGGTACTTCGATACGCTTGGTCAGGACACGGCTTATTATCAACACGTGCTGGATCGAGCTGCTAAGGCAGACGATAATAAGGAAAACGACCGACAATACCCTTCGTGTAATGTCGAGTGGAAGCTAGAAACGGGCACCCGGGTATGGTGCACAAACCGTAGCGGAACTGGCCAAGAACGGTCGTGGGTCGGTCGACCCAGAAAGGTTGTTACCGATGGTGCTGAGGATAGTGACGTTCGGAGCGTTCAATTTTGTGCTTGTGTACCGGAGAAGGATACAAATCTACAATACGTACCATTCCCAGGATGTGAAGCTACGGCCGAATCTTGCATTGTGCCTGATCAAAACTAATATCTATGTTGCATCTTCCTTCGTCCACTTGCTTGGCAAGGCGTAAACATACGAATCAAAAGCGTACATATCATTAGCTTGTAAGGATACGGAAAAAAATGGTTTTACAACGAAATAAAGAAAGTTTATTACAGTATGCAGCATTAGTAATTTCCATTAGTTCAAAGAATGAATGATAAATAACAAAAAGAAAAGAATTAAGTTCGTATGCTTTTCATAAGAAATATCACACACTGCTTCTTAGCGTCTGTTGCTATCCGGCACCGTTAACTAGATGTTCCTCGTTGTGCTCCTCGATAGGTGGTTGCCGTAATATACCCTGCTCCTGTCCCTGCTGACCGGGACGATCAATTCCTTCTGGCGGTTGGCTGCGCATCCAGTATTTTCGCATGTTCTCCGGTGTGTAGTCGAGTATCTGACGCTGTTTGGCACGATTATGTTTCTTCTGATGGAAGTAAATCTTTAGTACACCCTTCACCACCACAAACGTGAATCCTCCAAGCAGTGTTCGGTGCAGATCGTTTTTTACTGATTTGAAGAATATTTTTCCTACAATAGTGGACACGGTTGGTAGGAGCAAGGCACCGCAAAAGATGCGCGTCACAGACAGTGGCTCTGATGCGCTGATCGTGTTGCTGGGGAAAGCTTCCGGATAGCTTGGACTTGGTTCATTGCTGAAATTGAAAGAAGAGATTGTTACAGATTTCAGTGAAACATCAACCAACAACTTTTACTTACGATACGGGCAGCATCAGTGAAATGACGGGATACTTTCGTACATCGAATTGCCGGTTTTGAATAAACCGCAACACGATATCCTCCCAACGGAACATCCGGCCGATCACCAGCGCCACCGGTATGGTCGGCAGGCATAGCAGCAATGCGATCGGTTCTGCCTGTTCCATCATCGACAGACCCCGCTCGAAGCCTGTCGTTTGCAGCACGGTTACTGCACCGAAAGTTATGGCGGACCAGTAGATCGAGCATACGATTGCTCCCGCTGCCATCCCGGGACTCAGCTGTTTGGCGATGATATCGAGCCGCTCGAGCAAAAACGCAAAGCTTCCCATCGATGGTAGGATGATGATGTACCGGGTTTGACACTGCGGACAGCTGATGCTTTTGTACGGGTTGCCTTTCTGCTTCTCGTCGATCCAGCGCTTCAGACACGATTGGTGTACCCATTTTGTGGCGCCACGGCAATTGCACGGCTGCACCCACGGTGCAAACTTGTCGTCCTCTTCCGTGGCGAAACACACCCAGCAGTACCGTTCTTCTGGTTCCTCTTGGGGAGTTACAGCATCGAGCTGTTGGTTACCGGGCGTAGAGGTTGGAATTTCATTACTCGCACTATTGCCACCGGACTGATCGGTCGGATTGACCTCCGGTTCGTCGCTCAACATGTTGAACAGCTGTCGAAGAAGCGGAACAAGACTGATTCAATCAAACGCGTTTTTGCATTGGCTTGCGCAATGTTTACAACAATTCACCTCACCTAAACTTAATGAGCCACTGGCAAGTTTGTTTTGCTCTTCTTGTTTCTGTACGTAAAGTCCGTCGTATATCAGAATAGCGTTGAGACAAGATACTTGATAATATTAGCGCTATTAGCTAGATTTTATTGAATAATTTTGGGTGGTATGTTTACGTCAAACCGTATTTGACAGGTGCACCTACATGTATTTTATTTTCTCCGAAACTGAAAACAATCCTACCCTGGTTGCCTTGAATAAAACGGGGTCACGGAAATTTTACTGCCAAGGCCGAAACCCGCACAGAAATATTGTTATTTATTCAGGAAATACTGAGCACATTCCTACGATTCGTACATTCAAACCAAAACTATCATATTTAAGCGAATTCAAAGCAAATTATTGAAAAATGCGTACTCTGAAATTATGTAGCGAAACATGTCAATCGGGCAATTACTTTTTGTCCACACCACAGTTCCGTTTTGACAGCTCCTGATTCGGGGAAAATCGTTAATTTGAATGGAAACGGTTTGGTGTTCCGCTGTGCTAGCCGGTGCTAATGGCACGGGAACTAGAACACGGAAAAGGATCTCAATGTGGGATTGTTATCGGTTATTCAGTAGTTCGAAGGGAATTGTTGTTCACCAAATGGTCTACCAAATGGGAGAGATAGGTCACATTCAGACTGTATTGGTTTAGCTTTCTTTTCTTGTACATTGGGTGTACAATAATCAGCTTTCTTTCGTTTGGTATTCAGTTGTTTCTAATGTTATATATTTACTCCCAATCGATGCCCATCGATAGAAGAGTTCAGTCAATCAAATCTCGCTTCCAATAAACACGATATATTTCAGACGTTCGATGGGACTGAATACCTAATGCAAGGCTTGTAGGGTTGCTACCTTCTCCTACTAGGTACTGTAAATATGCTGTTGTCTGAGTATTGTAAGCCATCAAATGGTCTGCAGGATCTAACAGGCCGTTAAGCCGAATAGAAGAAGTTTATTTAGGAATGGTTATTCATGATGGTCACACACATAGATCATGTTATGGATTGATCGTGGAATGGTCCGATACTTGACACAACCCTGTTAATTAATATTATAAGGTTATGAAGCAATAATTACGCTCATGGATTATTATCGTTTATCACATAAGATATACATAAATATGATTCATAATAAAAAGCATCATAATATATTAACCCAGAATTATGTGTGTTCAGAATGATAGTTTCGCGCCTTTTTTCATGAACAGCGCGCATTGATGATTCCGTTGTGCAGGCCAACTTTACCGTGTGTACACACCCACACACAAACTTACAAATGCACGCGCATAAACATTTCCAGCAGAACTCGGCAGTGGTGCTCAACGTATATGCTGTAAACAGCAGACAACGTCAGTGCGCAGGGTTGAGGTGTTATCAATTATGTTACAATAATTTTGATAAATTTTCAATTTTTTTTTCAGGAATACTAGAATAGGAGTTACATCATGATTACTACATGCGTAAATACTTAACATAAAACTTTAGTTTTGATCGTACGGAACTACCAATTCAAATTCTTTACTCATTATTTCGAAATGTATGACTCTAGGCCTTCAAAAACATTGAGAGATAAGTAAAGCTTTGCACATAATCTTTTGAAGTTCCAACAATGTGAATGTTCGGCGTGCTCGGCAACATACCCTTGGTGGAAACGCTATCTTCACGGCACCGATCTTCGAACGGCTAGTTATTTAAAAAAAACACCAGTTTGTATTGTTGTTAATCTTTTTTATCCCAAAAGAGATCCTTTTCTTTGTTTTAGCCGTCGCACTAGTAATGATTATTCAAAGAAAAATTAAGTAATTCCTACATTCACTATTGCAACAACCAGTATTCTCAAAAAAAAAAAACGATTCGACAATATACAGAAAAATTCAAACAAAACGCATACCTAACAATGCAACCCTTGCGTTCTGCATCATTGGTTTTCGCATCTGTTGGCGATGATAGGAGCAAAAACCAGCAGAGGTAGGGAGGATTCGGGCCGAGAGAGCGTTGTTCAGCATAATGCTGGATGGGCTGTCATTTCAGGCATAGCGTTGTGTCATAGAGCGCAGCACAAGCTTGGGATTCGCGCTCTCGGAACACTGGTGTCGGATAGCTTTGTATAGTTGCTTCAGTTGCGACGCCATCGATATCATTTTGGCTTTCCCGGCAAAGGTGGCAGTAAAGGTTTAGCGGACAGCAAAAACGACACCCGAACCTGGCGCATCTTATGCCAATTCATACCAGAGGTACACTCATGTGGTGGTATCCGCCGGCGTCACTTAATTTGCTGTGCAAAAGTGTGGTAGCAACCAGCGCTGAAAGGATAGCGCTGCGAAGGCATTGAAGCAGTAAAAGCGTTTTTAGCTAAACGCAGGCAGGGCAGCTCATAACGCCACACAATCGCACACCGGAAGCGAAAGCACAGCGCACCAATCAAACCGTCACCGTTTCAACAATGCCGCTGCTCAGGCGGCAGGTGCTCCAAAAGACGTCCACGGCGGAACGGCTCAGAGATAGCGAGGAGGTGCTATTCTGTCAGCCAACCGGGGAGATATTCAGCAATTATGAGTGAGTATGCCGTAGCTTTAGACGTAGTTGCAACACGATTCTACCGAAACCAGCTATTAGGGCAACACGGGACAACGCCACAAATTAGGTTCTAGGATCAAGCGGGAGAAAGAATAACAAAATACAAGCAATATTCTTCCGATGGGAGATCCTATATGTGATGCGAGCTTTTTTCGCACTAGGCGTCTTTCCTCGTATAACACAATTGCGTGCAGCACATTCTCTGCGTTTTCCGTAGCTTGGCTCGTCGATTCGTGCACCGCTGATCGTTCTGAATAACGACTGTCGCTCTACAAAATCGTTCTAATGTTTGCCACATAAAACATCCTTTCCAACATATTTCAAAATGGAGTTTGGTACCAGTTCGTTTTTCAACATCAGTAGGCCGTATACTGACGCTTCTACTTCAAAAAGCAGTAGTTCGTTTTTGCCTAGTAATGTTTTCAATTCTTGCAACTGGCAATAGTGTTTTTTATTGTTCATCGGAAGGATCATAATTGTGGTACGGTTTACTTTCATTTCTCAGGGACTACTTTCATCGCGTCATGCTCATATCATCGATGGTATGGAGCTGTGCGATGACCGGGCGGCCAAACCTAACATATTCGGAGGCGCTAGAGTCGGAAAAGGCCGCCCGGAAGCTGCTGAAAACGTTTCCCGCCGCCGTCAAGGGACCGTTCCTGCTGGTTGCGTCGCACACGCAACGCACCTCCATTAACGAAATGCACGAGGACGTGTACGGTTTCGTGAAAGATCGCATGTTTAAAGGAGAGATCGTCGATGCAATGGATTTGACGCGCAAAGCATTTCGCCGCGCGGTCATATCGAACGTGCTGGTGGACAAGTAAGTCATAAATGACAAAAATGTTAACCTATGTTAAAACGGATTTGGATACTAAATAATGTTTTCGCGGATGTATGATTTAATTGTTTCGGTTCTACTTGCAGCACCAATGATGGTACAGCAACCGTTATGTACCAAGTGACAGCCGACGATGGTATGGCACCTAAGGCGTGGAAATCAACTCCCGGCAACGTGAAACGCGACCGTAGCGCGCTCACTCGCGATAAGTGCAAACTTTTCCTCAAGCAACACGTCGAGGCTGGTCCTGGGGGGCAGCTGCGTATAAAGGCGGACTCGCTGGCCAAGTTCGTTGTCGGTGAAGGTTGGACCGATGAGCAAGTGTTTATGGGTCAGGCTCCGAACTTTGAACAGTCCAAACGGTTGAAACAACATGCCGAACGCAGCGAGGTGAGTGGCGCTAGCAAGCCAACCAAGAAAAAATTCACCACCACCACCACCACTACCGACAAATCAACCAAAATAAGCACAACAGTGGAGGGTGAGAATGCAAAGAAAGCGAAAAAACAAACAACAAAAAATGCGGAGGGAAAAGGTTCCTCGAAGGTGAAGCAAAAGAGCAGTTCCGGTAAGCAGCAAAGCATTGCAAAGTATATGGAAAAAACTACCGAACCAGCGATCCTGGATGCAAAGGCGAAAAAGTTGGCAGAAGAATTGGCCCTGCAGAAGCTAAAGCTCGAACAGGAAGCGTTGGCCAAGAAGCGGCTGGAGGAGGAGAAGGCGCTGTTACTGCAGCAGGCCACACTGGCGCTGAAGAAGTATAACGCCGTGCTGGAAGACCAGGAGTTGACCGATCAGCGCCCAATGCCGCCGGTCCGCTCCGTGCGGCCACTGATCACATCCAAGCATTTCGGCAGCTTCGTCTTTATATTGGAATTTCTTAACTCGTTCTCCGATTTACTCTCGATACGGAGCAAATTCTCGGGTGGGTTAACAATGCATCTGCTGGAGCGGGCCCTCATCTTGCGCGAGGTGAACGGACCACTGAGTGACATCTTTCAGGTGCTGCTGAGCGCGATATTCACCCAACAGCTGGAGGAAGAGAACGAGGTGGAAGTGGGATACCGCATTGAGAACGTCGCCCTCAAACGGCTAACGATGCCAGATCTGATGCGTGCGCGCGATACGGTGCTCTGGTGCGAGAAACACTACTGCACGAAGCTGAGCGAAATGCCGATCGATTCGATGACGGTCTCGGAGCTGCTGCGGTTACACTTTTTGGCGTCTGGTGCGCTCGTCGATGAAAAGTCCGCAAAACACCGGTATTATAATCGAGGCGGGTACGGCAGTGCGGACGATCCGGGCTTAAAGCTGGTCCGGGACTATCCGCACATCTTACGTGCGCTCAATACACACTCCGTGTTTCACCTACCGGTTGGTGACGTTATTCAAATTTTGTGCTGTCTAATCCATCAGCTGTTGACGTATAGTGGGGTTCGGGAGTTGGTAGAGGAACGGGTGGAACGGGCACGAGCGGCACGGAGCAGCTACCAGACGAACCGGTACGCACAACGCCGTCTAACGGTGAAGACAGGTTCGCAGAAGAACCAAGCACGGGAAGACACGAAGCGAGAGCTGACCGCATTCGTGGGCGATACCGCGGCACGAGAGGAACACCGCAGGAAGCTGATGGAGCGCCTGGAGGAGCAGTACACACGGATCGATGCGGAGGCCCAGCGCCAGATGAAGGTGCTGCAGGCGGAATCCGGACGCTTGAAGGAAGATTTCTTCGACTATCAGATCTATCTCGGGTCGGATCGATGTTTCCGCAACTACTGGCTGTTTGAGTCGTTGCCCGGGCTGTTCGTGGAGCACGATCGGACGTATGCGGGCCGTTGTTTGGATCGCCCAACGCCGAACATTCCCGGGCTGGCTAGCTGTGCCCAGGAGCAGCGCAAGAAGTACATCACCAAAGCGATCATGCGGTGCGCCGGTACGGATGGTGTCGCCGGATTGCTCGATGCGAAAGCGATAGCGGGCGAACTCCCGAACCAGGAGGATAATGGTGGTCGGGTGGAGGAAGTGTACGAGCAGCTCCTCACACTGGGCAGTGCCGAGTTGGAGCGCATCGAGCAACAGGCTAACCGTACGAAACCGGCCAACTCCTCCCGGGCAACATCCGAAGAACCGCGTAACGGGGAGACGCTTAACGGCGGGACGATGGTTCCCGCCGACACCGCCGACAGCAGTACACCGATGCCGCCGAGAACAAACCAGGAGCTGCTGATGTGTACGGCCCAACCGCAGGACTGTGCGGTGCATACGGAAAACCACCCGCAAACGGTTAGCTGGGGCTACTACGCGACAGCGGACGAGTTGGACGCATTGATTCGGAGCCTGAATGTGCGGGGCACCCGTGAGAAGCAGCTGCGCGAAACGCTCGAATGCGAGCGTGATCTGATACTGACGCACATCGAAAAGTGTCCGGTCGAGAAGCTGTCGGTGAACGAGTCGGATCGGGCGACGCTGTTGTCCGACATTGTGTGCCGTAACCAGAAACGGTACGACGCGCCCAACTTTAGCTGCGAGCCCGGTACGGACCCGGACGAAATACTGGAGGCGGTGTTTCTGGAGAATCTGCTCGAGCTGGAGGCTAAAATTACGGTCGGGTATCTGGGCGTGATGCGGGTCCGGGATAGGGATAAATGGCGACAGGCACTGGAAGCGGCAACGTACGATCCCCAAACGGACAAACCCCTCCAGTGGGGTACGAAGCGGCTCGTTAAGCCAGAGGACACTAATGGGAAGGAAAAGCAGGAACAGGACGTGGAAAAACAGCGTGAAGAGGAGGAAGACGATGTGGGGGAACAATCCAATGACAATGATTCGGGCCGTGATAGTCTTGAGCGGTTGCTGTCGGATGCGTCCAATCCGGGTTACCACCTACCGGACACGACCGTCTCTCTGCTCGATGAAACGCTAGTCACGGGTGAGGTATCGTTCCCGCTGCACGAGTCAGAAACGTTACGGCAGCGCGTACACTCGTTTGCGCGTGCCCTGCTGCAAGTGGCCCAGTGCATCGATCAGAAGTTTCTACGGCATCCGTTCGGACCGAAGAAGGAGCACAAGGATCGATCCGTCATGATGCAAAAGCAGTACCAGGGGTTGAAGAATTTGGTCCAATGGGAGACGTCACTGATGCGGTCGACCTGCTTTGCCCAGCTGTTCCTACACTACAACGTGCTGTACGATGCGATCCATTGGTCCCGGTCCGCCGAGCGCATCTGCTGCATGATTTGCCGGCGCAAGGGTGACCCAGGGTTGACACTGCTGTGCGACGAATGTAACCGGGCCTGCCACATGTACTGTCTGAAGCCGAAGCTGAAAGAGGTGCCGGCGGGCGACTGGTACTGTATGCGCTGCCGGCCGGAAAATTTCAAGGAGAAGCGTGCGCCAGCGAAAAAGAAGAAAATATTCAAATGGGTCGAGGAGGAGGAAGATATGGCGGAGGAAGACGAATCGGGTGAGGACGAAGGGATGAAGCAGGAGGAGGAGGAAGAGGAGGAAGAGCAAGCGGCGGATGAGGACGAAGAAGAGGAGGAGGAGGTGGATCAGAACGAGGAGCAAGAGGCTGAGCAGATGGAGGTGGGCGATGCGGAGAAGCGGAACGATGAGGATGATGAGGAGGAGGAGGAGGAGTTGTCAGATGGTAGTGAGAGCGAGGACGACGACCGGGAGGATGACGGCAGCGATGAGGAATATCGAATGCGAAAATCGAAACAACCCGCTGCAAAGGCTGCTGCGAAGGCGAAAGGTAAGCCCAAACCGGCAATAGTGGTAACATCCACCGGTCGTAGCAGCCGTAGCACAGCTGTCACGAACGGTGCCTACCGGTACGAGGCAGAAGCGGAAGCCGACGATTCGTACGATGAGCGAGACGAACGACGAAAACGGCGAAAGGCAACACTATCGAACGGTACGACAATGCGTGCGGATGGCAAACGGACCGGTGCAGCCGCAAATAGGCGGCGGGCTGCCAGCGTGACAAGCATGAAGCGAAAGCGAGGACAACCGGAGGATTCGCCACTGTCGCCGACGGTCAGTACAAACAAACGGTCGCGTCGTTCAGCAGCGCTCTCCAACGGTGGACGGAAGATGAGCGTATCACCTGCGGCCGGTAGTGACGACGACCCGGCAGCGAAGAAGCTACGCATCAGTGCCCGCTCGACCAAGGGCCAGAGACGCCCGTCCGTGTTCTTCGGGGACGACGAAGATGAAACGGTGGCGCGCCAGCGGATCGGCGGTTCCGCTGCCCGGCGATCGCGCCGCACCGGTGAGGATCTGCCGCTCAACTCGGTCGCGCTCTACGTACTGATCGACGATATCCTAAAGCACCCGAACTCGTGGCCTTTCAATCGGCCGGTTTCGGCGAAGGAGGTACCGGACTACTACGCCGTCATCAAGAACCCGATGGATTTTGCCCGCATCAAGTCGAAGCTGAACATGGGCGACTACAAGATCAACGAGCAGATGATGAGCGATGTGCAGCTGGTGTTCCGTAACTGTGATCTCTACAATACCGACGAGACGGACGTGTACCGGTAGGTTTTCAATGATTTACCTTTTTCCACCCCTGTTTGCCTTTATTAACCGTGGCCGTATCAAAGCTACATGGTGTACTACATCAACCCTTTCTGTGACAACCGGGCTACCCGGGTAGCCAGCAACTTTTTGATACATTATCCAATATCGATGAAATATTCTGATGGAATTGAATTTAACTCTTCTAGTTTCCATTTCTGTAATTTCCACTCCAAACCGTTTTCATGGTATGACTCTTCAAAGCTGACATGATTTTTTTTTCCATAAAAATGGAAAAACGTAAACAAATTATTATTTAACTTTATTATTTAACTTTACCATATTTTTTTTTATTCATTAATAACGGGCCTGGCCTGGTATTGATAACTACTTTACCATATGTTTAACAAACAAAACACTTTTTACAGTTATGCGAAGAATATATTGCGAGTATAACCTAATTTTTACTTGTTACAAAAAAAGGTTACAGGTGTTTCAGTTTGAACAAAAAACCATCACGGGGGTACTTATCATGGTTGTATTTCTCTGTCCTTCATGATTTCGCAGGATCGGTCGCGACCTGGAGCAGTATGTTGTGAAGCGGTGCAAAGAATTAACACTCCCGTTCCAACCGAGCGACATGCAGAAATCCGGCCACCATCAGTACGGCTCATCGTCCAAACCCGTGAACGGGGTTGCTGGAGCACACGGAAAATAGCAAAATGGGGAATTTGGTGCAGTTCGTTAATACACATCCACTGCAGACTGTGGCAGAATTGTGTAAGTTTACCGTGCATTGCCGCATTTGTAGAAAATTGGTAGTATTTTTTTTCTAATTGAAAAAACCCTTTTTCTTGTCCTTTTTTTAAAGTGCCGTTTTTTAATAAGTATACCATCCTATTATTGCATTGTGCTGTGTGTGTGCTTCGCCGAAACGCAACGCTACCGCACCGGAATGATAGGAGGACTCTCTCGTGCAGCAAACAACAAGGTAACACAGGCGCTCTACAAAATGGAATACAGCATGCTGTTCAGCATCAGTGGATAAATTATGTTTTTCGCACTGAAATAAGAATTCCAAACCGTAATGATGTAAACAACCACCTCAAATGTTATGTTCCGTTCCAAAAATTATACTAAAGCCGCCAGGTTCATGGCTTCATGGAGCGCGTTAAATACACACTCACGCAGAACACAGAAGTAAAACGTGTTGCGAAGCAAATGCCATGCACAGAGTCGGAGGTATTACGAATCTTTTGTTTCCCCAAACCCCTACCCCCTCCCCCTCCATTTGCGGTTTTGTTGCACGGACTACTTTGAGCCGGGAATATGAGACGTTACACCACCAGTTTTGCATCAAACACATCCTGTAATATGCACCACCGGGCGTGCCCGGAATATAACTTATTAGGGACATTCCCCACAGCACTCAGCAAACACACACACACATGAATGCTGTACGCTTCCCACGGTGGAAGTGGCGGCATCCTCCATCATCTTCCCACCACTCCCAAACTACAAAGGTCACGAACGTGTACATTGTACAGATATTGCTTTTAAGAAGATTCATGTGTGTTTGTGTGTTTGTACGATTTTTGTTCTGTGTTCGTTTTAAAGTATCTTAAGAAAGTTCAAGAACAACGTAACTTGCTTGTAGATGCTTAGATTTTTAAATAAAACAAATAAGAAGATCAAATAACATATCTGGAACTCCGATTGCATTCTACCCCATCCGAACAATATTAGTCCTTTTCCGTGTTTTCGTTGCTGAATAAGATTGGATTTGTATTGAACAAGGCCGGGATACTTGATTGGCAGACGACGGCGCTAGACCGTGAGCGGTATCGAGGATTGTTGCAGCAGGCCAAGACCGCGAAGCGGTTGTAGCGCCTGATAAGTAAGTAAGTAAGTGTATTGAACAAAAAAGGATGTCCTTCCATCGTACCATTTATAGTTGCTAAAATTTGCGCGGGGATACTACCAGGGAGGAGGATACTTTCTCAGATTTCTCAAACATTTGTTCTTGTATATATACTTAATATAAGAATTTAATCCTTTCGAAACCTATCTCTTTGGTAGTGTTGCCCTGCTTTTCCGACTCCTTTGTAGTATCCCCTGGAGTAGTGTCCTTAGTCCTTTCTTATTCGCTAATGATTGTGTATTCTATCTATCAAAATCTATCTTACTGTAAGTTTTCTCGTGAGATATGTTGTTTCCTCCAAACTATCCTTAATCCGTTCCATCTTGGACTACGACTACTTGTTGTCTGGGTCTGGTCTCCTTCAGATTCAACTGGGATGGCAAGACTGGCGAGTGTTCTTCGCTGGATGTCAACATAGCCTTCCATCCCGTCCGCTGTCGACTTCTTAGGCTAGACTTCATAGAATCCCGGATCTGGATCTTGAATGAATCGGTCGTATCTTTTAAATGCCCTTTTCCGTCGCCTACGTGTTAGAACCTGCCTTTATACATCCCATCCTACCATACGAGCTCTCTCGGCCTTCAACGTGTCCCTATCCTATTATTGATTAGTGCATTACCGTGGACAATTGTTTCGAATCGTTTTGGCTTTATCCGATTTGCAGATTTAGTGATTAAAAATAAATCAAGGTCCCTGATGTGGTTATTCATCAGCAGATGAGAGGAAACTGTGTTCCGTTCCCTCTGGGTTACTACTTTTAATAAGATGAACCATTTTTTCCAATCTTCCCTAAACCAATCCTTAACAGATTATGGTAAAGAAATCATTTAACATCTTCTACTGTGTGATGTTTCATTTCGATTAAAATACGTAATTTGTAAGTGAACGCAAAAAAAAACTGAAAAGCACACAATAAACGATCTTAGTTTAGCAAGAATTTATTACTGTCCAATCTAGGAATGGAACTCCGATACGCGCACATACGCACTAACATACAGATGCACCGTGTCTCGTATACGCAACACACCAGAGACCGGAGTTCCAGGAACCAGCGTTCCATGCATGTTGATAGTAGAAAGGACCTCTTACTAGCCGATGCCGGTACATTTTTGACCTAGTTGCTAGAAGGCTGAATGTTGCTCAACCTCGGTGGCTTAATGGTGTTCCTCATGCTCCTTCCTCTTGGATTCAGCCCATTTTGCTTGGTTTCCCGGCGAGTTAGCTGTAGGAGAGTGTATGTATGTTAGAGGACAGCGATACCACCTGCCGATCACACGGATACCTACCAAGCTTGTGGATTTTGTAAAACAGCGGAATGGAAACGCCGAATGCGATGAAGTAGTAACGCCAGATCCACTGATTCTTGAAGTAATGCTGGATCGGGAACTGGGCTACCTTCGCCGAGAAGGTGTACGGGAACTTCATGGGACGTGCGACCGGATCCGACATTTTGCGTCTGTGGTTGGGACACTTTCAGGACACAATACTGGACGGCAGAATCGAAACGGAAGCCGTTGTTATTATTAAACGGCACGGAGAAGCAGTATTATATCGAACGATGTGTTATTATGTAATGGTCTCAGAAGGGCCGTCGCGGATGCTTACCTCTCAAAATGAGTTTTCAACCAGCAAGAGATGGGTAGCCAGAGTTCTTTTTCTTTTTCATGGACAAAGATGTGCAGGATCGACAGCGGGAGTTGTATGACGGTTGTGACAGCCCGGATAACCTGCAAGTTACACTGTTTACGCGCTCTAGCTCATTACTTGCACAGTTTTGAAAACCCCCCCGTAATTACAATAATTTCCTGAAAGTTATCAATTTATTTGAATATTTTGCTACATTTGTGCGTAAAAAGGACGAAATCAAAGAATTAAATAGTTTACATCACCTACTACTCATGAGAATTATCTATTTGATGACACAACATCAATACCTTCTTTGCTCCGTAGCTAAATTTCAACTCGTAATAAGTGCTTTTTTCTGAACAGGTAAATCTATTGGTTTCAATCTTTATATTTTGAACATGATTTTCATAAAAAAAAGAAATTATAAAAAACAAAACCGATCAAACTAATGCAGAATTGAACAATAAGCCATAAACGAAAAGATCATAAACAACAACAAGCCGGTATTGAGGAATTGACATTTCTCAAACGGAAATTTCCGACTCTTCCATTGAATTTTCCATTGTATAGCTCCATTTCGCAGTAAACCGTTGAGCGCCATAGTTGGAAGCATTTGCTGGTCTCCAATTTCTATAGCAATAAAGTCCATTGCTGTTGAAAGCATTGTTGGTACAAGTTTCTTCTTTTCTCGAAATAAAATTCGTATATCGGCCCCCTATTGATCCCACATATAAGCTGGATGTCCCGCTGTGTTTAACCAGTGATACCGAAAAGTGTAGAGTAATGGAATGTTCGGGTTAAGTTGCAGAAAATTGGACACACCCTTTAAAAGGGATGGCTGAGTTATATATGGGTGATGCAGTGCTTACTGCTGTGGCCGTATCACCCGAAAATGGATGATGCAAATAGTTGAAGTGGCGTGATTTTTGGGGCACGTTGATCGTGTTAAACATAAGCATGATACAGCTTTTGTATAATCGTGGAACTATTCAGCAGGTAAGTGTAAGTTTTAATGCTTGAACCAGGTCAAAGTACAATATTCAAAAAGTGCAAAGCCGATAAGCTTGTATTGTTCGATGATGGCACAAACAAAATGACTCTCTGCCGTTTGTTTCAGCCGCTGATGATCTCAGCTAAATTGTGATGCACACATTCAGAGTCCACCAGATGTGCATGCATTTTTTCTTCGAAAATTTATCCGCCTGGTAACAGGAATGGAATGCATGATTCAGTGTTCGCAGAAGACGCCACTGGGGGCTTGGGTCGTAAAACGGAAACCTGTTCAGCGCGATGGATATGATGTTGGAGAATGGCGCAACTGGTGGATTGGCTTGGGTCGTAAAATCGAAACACAAAATGGAAGCCAAATGCAATGCCTCAAGACGACGCTGTTGGATACTGTTCGTCAAATATTTTTTACGTTGTAAGTATTTTAATTTTATATTCATATTTTATTATTTAATAATAATTTGTTGCATTTTGCAGAATATTTGTAAAAAAACACACACATAGAATTGTATCAACGGCTACAAGCTTGGAGTTAAAGGAAAATCAATAATACATAGAAGACGAATTCAATGATTCGAGAATGCTCTGTTGGCCTTCGTCAAGAATTATTTGCGCTGTAAGTATTTTAAATTTATATTGATATCGACATTTGAAGAGAAATCAGAGAATTTATATTGATATTTTATAGTTCAATAATATTATGTTAGAATTTTTTGCAGAAAATTTGTAAAATATCCATGCGAATGGAACGAGCTGCGTAAGCAATATTTCATTAATTGCATCTGAATGGTGTCGGCTGTCAGCTTACTTATCAGGCGCTTAACCGCTTTGCGGTCTTGGCCTGCTGCAACAATCCTTGCGCCGTCGTCTGCCAATCAAGTATCCCAGCCGTTCTGGCATACGCGTCAACGCCATCACTCAATCTCAGTTTGGGCCTACCACGGCTCCTCTGTCCATGTGGACGGCTTAAAAGGACTTTACGGGCTGGGTCGTCGGCTGTCAGCTAGCTTGTAGTTATAATGAAAGACAAATTCAATGTCTCTTGACAATGCTGTTGGTCTTCGTCAACAATTATTAATTATTTGCATGGTAAGTATTTTTAATTTATTTCTATAAAGTTTTTATTTTTGGTAATTATATTACTTAACTTATTTTACAGAATAATCGTAAAATACACAAGGAAATCGAATGAGTTGTGCGAGTCATCATTTAGTAATCATGAGATAGGCTACAAGTGCGTATAAGTGAATATAAAGTGAATGCGGCAATGGCGTGCCTTGAAAGTGTATTAAAAATGTAGGTTTGTTTGAAATTTTACTTTTAGTGTTCGTTAAGGTGTCGCGGTTTAATATTGATAAGCAGCAATTTACAATAACAGTGAATGTGATGGCTTTCCAAAAGAATATCCATGAACTTTGTAGAAAGCTATGAAAGGTATGTGATTTTTATTCGCTGTATGCAGTTCCATTAGCATTTACAGTAGTGATTTATGAATGTCGTTGGAGGATTAGTAATACTAATGTTTGTTTGTTTATTTTCAGTGTACATTACAGTGCTGCGTAACTATATATATATATATGGCAGAACGAAAGCAGTAAGCAGTTGCAGGAGAGTAGATAAAAGTAGTGAACTTATTATAAAAGGACTGTAATTGGTATGTACTTCGGATTCTTTCTAACCCAGGCCTAGTGATCACGTGACGTAGTCTATTGTGATCTGCCTTTGAACTGCTAGTGAGATATTATTTACAGCATTTTTGTTTCGCGCATTGTTAGAGGTTTGTCATTTTAGTTTGTATTCATCCTACTTAAATTTCGCATTCACTCCGCTTTTCCTACCTTCCCCTTTCCTTAAACTACACTGGATGGCACTTCTTCGATAGGAACAAACACAATTACCACATATTCATTCAACAATTTTACTTCGACAATTTACTTTAATGCAATTTACAAAAGAAATATCAAAAGTTGCAGCATTTATTTCTAAAAACTGATATGAATCTTTATCTTATGATGTTATTTTTGCATTTTACATTTTACACAAGAAAAAATGGGCGCTTATGATTTGGGAATGTTTACAACATGTAAACTAAAAAAAAATACATACATACATTGGTACCATTGATTGATTTGAGTATGACGGCACATGCCGAACGATACTTTTTCCGGGTTTTAGCTCAACTCGATAATGTTCTTACACCTTTCGCACACGTTTTAGAACACATTTTAAAGCTGTCTGCCTTTTACGCTGGTCGTGATGCTACTGGTCTAAAAATGCAATGGCACAAATTTCCTCCTCGATCTCGATACCGCAGGGCATTTGGCCCCGAAACCCGAACTTAGGCAGGTAACCCCGAAATCCGAACATGGGTTAGGTAGCCTATATCTTACAGCTCTACCAAACACGAGTTCGGCTGGCGGTATTTTAGTTACGTGGTGTGGCCAAGAATTATAATCCGCTACATACTCTGCTAAAGCCTTTCTTAAGCATTTTTTCCCCTAACCGTGCTCTGGCTGCCACTTTGTTTAAGCCCTGCATTCTGTTAAACTGTATTCGAGATAAATAGACACAGAGAACGGTGATTGCTTGTCGACAGACAGGACGTAACTGACTTACTCATTCCTTTATTCCTCTCGCTTCACACATACATACAAACGTTGAACCCGTCAACATAATTAAGTTATTTTATCTTTTCCGCTGCGCATTTTGTGAGAATTCGATGGCAAGTGACATTGATATGCCTCACGTATTTGTTTCAATTTTTTATGTAGGGC
>KB664054.1:8235592-8321359 GCA_000349025.1 Anopheles minimus
GAAATGAACGCAATTCTATTAGGTCCAGCATATTCCACTAACACGCGAGAGAAACCAATATGTCCAACCGTTGAGCTGCAAGACTTTGCATCAGTTTTCGTTAGGGTTCAAGAACTGTGTCTAAGCTCGAATATCCAACCAATTGCATGTGTTCCATCGGATGCTACACGTTGGATACCGGCGCACCAAGGCTCCCTGTTGAACGAGGCCGCTACCATTCAAATGCTGACCGTGAAGCTGGAAGAAATGGGTTCAATTTTGTTTGGCGATGGCAATTGTCCAATACCAGATACACAGCAACACTTTTCGGATTCGAACGATTCATTATCTTTGGTGGAAGACTACCAGAGCTCGCCGTTCGACACTACGGTTTTCCAGCTGGCCATGAAACATCAGGAAATGAATGCATTTTTACGGAATGATAGCAATGGTTCAATGCAAACACCTTCGGATGTCGACCAGCGGCAAAACTCTACGCAGGACGATGCCACGCAACAAGCCGGCAACCCAATGTCAAACATCATCAACTCTTTCATTTCTGATGGAGTTAATCAATATCAAAGTGAACCGCAATATCCAACCTGCTTGAATCGCGAATACCAATGCCCTCCGATGCGTATCACAAAACTGTACGATCTGACCATGAAGTTGCTGGAAATGAATTCAATTCTATTTGTTGATGGCTATGGTACAATACATACAAATTCTACCCACGAACAAATGCCAGACATCAGCGTACCATCATCGGATCCGGATGGGAAAAAACGCAAGCAGCTATAAAGCTCGCGAATATCGCCAATATTGTTGCCCTTGACTGTGTTAAAATTCGTTTTGTGTAAGGCAATGATTCCGCTAGCCAAAAACACAATCATGTGATAAACTTGATTAGATTTATATTGAATGGCACCAGTACTTCTATTTGTAGTGATCGAGGTAGCTCGCTTTCACTGAAAATAACGTTTCGGACGACAAAAAAAAGGAACATTATGCGTGCGATCTTCTTCCATTGAGTAATCAAATTCGAGTGACGTCCATTTCTTCTTCCAGCTTATTTCCTATTTTGCTGTGCCTTTCTTTGCCTTCTTATCTTAGTCCCTACACTATTATGGCATTTTTGTATTCACGAAAAACGGCCGAGACCGTATTGCTTTTGATATTCATCTTCTTATGTTACAAAAGTGTTCAGCTTTTATCTTAACCAGTCGTTTTGTTTATGATTATTTAAAGATTAAAATTTAAGACAATTAAGTGGAAGTGGAAGCAAGAAACTGGTAAATTAAGTTAAGCAGAAGATTTTAGAAACGTATTTTCATTTTATATAAGGAACATATTTAGAGGAAGGAGTAGTCGGTATGATATGATAACATATTTAGAGGAAGGAGTAGTCGGTATGAAATGAGAAGAAGAAATGATTTTTCTTTCAAATTTATTTATCGTAAGAACGGATAGAGTGTAGGTTTTCATTGTTCATTTAAAGCAGTAAGAAATCACTTACAGATCATTTGTGCATGCAAACAGATCTTTTTTTGTTAGAAGTTCTAAGTGTATAGTGACAGATTTATTGGCAAATAAAATATTTCCTAACGTGCAGGTAAGGTTGGGACGGGGAACTTTAAATGTTGTTATAATTTTCTACTTATTTTACTGTTTATGGCTAGTCATTTTCCGAAACTGCAAACGCGTAACAAACAAGCGCCTGGAGCTTATGCAAGACGCGCGACATCGTGTTGTGTCTTGGCTACAAGCGTTGGAGCAAGGAGCGTCATCGAAAAATGGGTAGAACAGAAGTGAAGATCGCAAGCTTATCTAACGATACGTTCTCGTATTGCTAACACCACCATTAGGGCTGATACAAGAACTGGTGACAAATTAATTTTGAACTTTTTTTTATCTAGCGGCATTGCTAGGCGATTTTGCAACATTAATCACACTTGGTGAAGCTTAATCGTTGTTAACTAGTTTATATTGAACACATTTAAATAGGTGTTCGTGTTTACAAACTTTGAACAAACGTATTTAAGCCATTTTTATATTTTTTTGTTGTTGTACGGCGTAACCATAACGTTCCAGGCTTAGCGTAGTCTCTTTGCCAACAAGTAAGGCTAGCATAAGCATATGCAGTAAAGCAAATTAAAATAGTTCGAAAATAGAATAATGGAACAGAAGGAGTTTTCTGGGCACATCCACTTAGACATTCACAATTGTACGATAGATGTTTAAGATAAAATGTCAATGCGGACAATTCGAGAAAGGAAAATGTGTAATGCAGAAGCACCCTTTTGATCTGGTTTAATGCACCTAAACTAATCATTCTCATTAATTATCCAACGATGCTTTGATTATTTGTTCATCTGCGTAGAAAATAGTTCTTTTCTCACATGCTCCCCCGTAAGGCGAATGAAAAGAGAAATATAGTTGATCATGCCGTCACCAATAGCGATCCCAGCAAAAATATAAAATAGGGAACCAAGCTAGGGGAACATGTCTTTTCGTTCGATACCGTTTTAGCAGGATAGACAGAACTACAGATGAGAAATTTGTTTTTTTTTATGACAATAAAAGCCCCGACCACATAATTATACGATACCTACACAATTTAACGTGGAGCCGACCAGCGGTATTGTGCTGCAACTGACATCTATATCTATACACCAGATGGCGCCCGTGCACCATGTAATGGCTACGAAAGAGAAGAGAAATACAAGAGATTTCTACAGCAATTACAGAGAGATTTTTGCTAAATTTGGCATTTCTTATGCACCGGCCGAAAACTGGTACAGTTACCCTATCTGTTTGCGTAAGAAACGGGTCGTGACGCATAAATGCAACGTTCCGATTACTTCGAGCCAAAATCATCCAATCAATCGTAGCAACCGTTGCCATCGAATGAAAAGGTTCGTGTTCGTTCCGTCAAATCGAGAAATCTTTTCGGCTCAGTCAGAGCTTCGCCATTTATTCGCTCGGAATTGTCGCTTGTCGCTGTTGTGTACGTTGCGTGTTTAAAATATTCCTCCACCATTTGCTGGAAGTTAACATCTCCCCAGCATCAAACCTAAGGAAGTAGTAGCAGTTTTCTTTCGGACGCCAGCTCAGTTGAAGGAACACTAGACAGAAGCAAGCAGAACTCACCCGCGTGCGATACATCCATCAGGTAAGAATGGTTAGCAATCTCCGTTTTAGCCAAGCATTGACACGTACTGGTTCGTTCTTCTTGGGTGTCTTCAGCAATAAAGAAATGCAGCAGCCTGAAGTGAAGAGGTCGTCATCAGCGGTCGTCGGGAGAAAAATTAAACAGTATGTAATCCGTGTTATCGACGAAAGCACCAGAAGTAATCCCTGTAAACTATTAATGTCCAAGAATGACATCTTCGTTACTGGAAAACCAGTGGGAGTGTCTTCTACCAATTGCTATATGTTGGTACGTTATGTTGTGCATAGTAGCCATTCGATCAGTTCAGTACATCGATTACCGTTTGTTTTTTTCCTTTCCAGTCTTCGTATGGCAGCTGGCACATTCGCTTCCAATCGTTCTCGCCCGACTTTGGGTTAGAGAAGGTTCCCGCGAACAATAATCCGCAAATAGACGAATACGTGGTGGTCGAATTCGAGACACTGGTCGTTCCGTCCAGTGTGACTGTGTTTGAAACATTACAACCTGCGGCAATTTGTCGAATATGGGCATTAACTGTCCGAAACCAATGGCAGCTTTTATGGGACAAACGGTCAGACACGATAGACTCTCTTCGGTTCAGCAGTCGGTGCAATAAGCATCACATTTTTCGTCCAAAAATACGGACTATCCATGAGCAAACGCGTGTACTTCGCTTTGAATTCGGACTTCGTGATTTAAGCTACACGGCTGGGTTGGATGCGATTCTTCTGGCAGGTACATTGGGCCAACCGGTAATTACACAGGAGAAACCCCAACTGGTCGTGGCACAACAATCAAACCCGGAACCGACATCATCTAACAACGGACGTTGTATCACACAATTGCCCAAAGAAATGATTTCCGAAATATTCTCCTATCTCGACGTTAACTCATTGTGGAATGCGGCACAGGCCTGCGAACTGTTAGATATGGTCGCTTACGATAGACGGCTGTATCGCGAGGTCAACCTGCGTCCATTCTGGATGCACAACATCAAGGAGTTTTTGGCTTGGCTCACGATTCGCTGCACCGGGATCCGAAAACTCGATCTATCCTGGTGCGATCTGCGTACGTCGAAAGAGGAAGTACAGCGGTGAGTATATGTCTGTCATTGATCGCTTTCCAGTGAATATAACATACTAACCTTTTTTTTCCTCTTTTCTGTCCAGGTTGCTCGAGCTGCATGGTAGTACGTTGACGCATTTGCGTTTGAACTCGCCTGGGGTCGATCGTTTGGTGGACGTTGTGTTGTCGAAGTGCCCTAACCTCATCGAACTCTTTATGCGAACAACGTCCATCGCTGAAGGTATCAACATATCTTCGAATTTATATCATCTTACCAAGCTGGACCTGTCGGAAACGTACATTGGAACAAATAGGCTTGTGAATTTACTGAAACAAAATCCATCCCTCAAGCATCTGAATTTATCTAACGCAAAAAATTATTCGAACCCGGAGTTAATGGCCACAATCGGAAGCCACAATCGAGAGCTGTTGAGTCTTAATCTATTTAAGACGCTGATTTACGGCAACGGTGAATTTACGGTGCGGCCGCTAGCAAACTGCACTAAGCTTCAGGAGCTCAACCTGGGCCACTGCCCAAGTATGTCGTTACACGACATTGCACAAGTGTTGGAAAACTGTAAAGAGCTGCGCTTTCTCAGTTTGGCTGGTTGTACACATATGCGTCGGATGATCATCCGTAGAATTGCCCAACACTGTCGCGCCATCACGTATCTCGATCTGATGTGGTGCAAATTTTTTGACGGTGCATTGATACACCATATATTTCGCGCCTGTCCGACTTTGAGATTCATTGACCTGAATTTCTGCACAAATATCTCGCCCGAATGGATAACCAGATGGCGGAACGAATACCCACTGGTGGAGATCAAGTGTAATGAATTTTGAAACGACCTACTTTTAAAATAATGAAATCGATTCTAAACGCCAAAGCACCACCAATGACGTGCGCAGCCAAATGATGAGATGTAGAGCAAAATAAAAAAAAAATAATTATCCTTCTTTTACAGTTGGACAGTAACGATTGTAAACATTATTAAACGCTTTGTCCGAGACGAAAGAACATTGGTAAGTAAAACAAGTTATCCAGTCAAACAGTTTCACTACAATCGTCATGCTACCACACTCTGCCTCGTTTGCAATCAAAACATGCCAAAATGCCAATGGTGGGGGGGCACTTTTTTCACGCATTGCTTGCCTTTTCGCGGAATAGAAAACTAGACAAAGGAAGCGACACGCGCAGCGGCTGCGAAAACGAAACATACACACAAATCAGCCCACCTCTTCTACAGGCAGGCTTCGAAGTGTATTATTGTGTGCGTACCGCAAGGAGTAGCTGCCACAAACCGAGAAGGCACACATTTTTTTCCTTGTTTCGCGTCTTACCCGTTTTCTTATCTTGCTCAGTCCTCGTACAGCTCCGCAAGCAGCAAAATTGATCTCGATTTGCGCTCATTTGGAACGTGTTTCTAGCAAACAGTGTGCAATGATGGATGCAAAGAACGATAACTACACACAGGAGAATTGTGACTTTTGCCAAATGATGCTCGCGGCACCGGCCACCGACGATTGGTGGCCCCATCTGCAGGGATCGGTTATACAACCAGCCCGCCAGCAGCTCTACGGTTTGCCGAAGCCAGTCGATGCAAGCTTCCTGGAATCGTTCCGCCCGAAAGGGCCGGCAGGCAGCTGCAACGTGCACCAACCTGCGACTGTTTCCTGCGTAGCAACAAGTGTTAAACCGAATGGGCCGAAAACCAGCAGCAACGTGCACCAACCTGCGACTGTTTCCTGCGAAGCAACAAGTGTTAAACCGAAAGGGCGGGAAACCAGCAGCAACGTGCAGCAACCGACAGAGTTTCCCGGGGCAACAAGCGTTAAACAGACGCTGGAACCGAAAGAATTCAAAAATGAGTCCAAATCTATACGCAAAGGAAAGCGAGTTGTATTCACAACAGCCATTCGGTGGAAATGACTTGCGGAACCATTTGCACCACGATGGGCGCCATTTCGTCCAAGGCTGAATGGTTTCCGTTGTCCCGTTGCAGCTTTGCAGTACATCGGCTTACAGCAACGGCACTGTAAAATGCAAAAATGTTGTTTTACTTGAATTTTTTTTTCTACAAAGTTTATGTTTTTTTGCCCATGCCGGATGAGATGCCAGTTATAGTGATCGAGAGGAAAAAAAAACAGGTTGCTATTTTCTATACAAACTACATTTACAGTGATTTACGAACGAGGCAGTGATAGCGCGATAAAAAGTGTTTTTCAGTTGGTTAATCCGCATAAAAATGTATCGTGTTTCTGAAGGTTGAAGATTGTGAAGCGATGTATCTGGCGTAACAATGTTTTCTTTTCAAATTTTTACTAATAAACCCATTGTGCTTGCTTACAACTGAAGCTGTTTTACCTTAATGTGGTGTTCTTGCAACAAAATCGTGTTTGTGGTTTGTATAAATGTTTTCTTTTCCCCACCCACTGTACGTGTACAAGCATGCCCACATTTATCTTGATTGTTTAATTTCGTTTTCTGTAAACTTCTGTAAACAATATCCCGTACAGCGTTCCGAAATCACTAGCTAAAGGAAGCTGTCATAATGACGTATGATTCAATTCATTGTTTCAGGGTGGATAATTGGGAAGGAATTAATTGAATACACACACATAAAGAGAAAGAATCCGTATGACCGAATAGTACATGATGATTTTCCAAGTTCACAATGCGCGTCCTGTTTGTCGTGCCAGGTTCGTGTGTTATCGCTGTGTGAGAGCATTTCAGAAAGAAACAACCCTAACTCGTAAGGGAAGCGCTAATTGTAGAGAACGCCAACGAAACAATCCGGACAGGAAGCTTTACCGGGATGGTGTTGATAACAATGATCTTATAAACATTTCAACACACACCGGTCGGACCAGCCTTTGCCGAACAGAAGGATCCATCGATCATTGCGTAAGGTTTTGATCGCGTACAAGGGATGCTCCAAATCGAATGAGTGGACAGCGGTCGGTGGCGTACAAAATGATGGTGGTGTGTCATATGAGCGCAGCCAAAGTAGGCAGCGACAGTACGGCGGGTTTACAGTCGGTTTCCAACATACGCGGTTATTTCGACAAATCTACTACAAATTTTCAATATTCCTACTAACGTGAAGTTATGAAATGCAATAACTTAAAAAAACTTTACCAAAAGTAATTTTTAAATAAAAAACAATTACCGACTGTTAGGAATTGTTTGGAAATTGGCAAATTTAAAGTTGAAGTCCATAAAAAAGAGCAAGAACGGTCAAATTTTAAAATCCGCGTATGTCGAGAACCGCGTAACTCGGGTACCGACTGTATATTTGCGTGTGCCGTATGATAGCACACGCAAAAATCGTCGTGCACACACACGGGCCACGGTGTTCCAAAAAATTATTGCCGATTGGAAACGCTTGGATTGTGTTAGTGAGTGAGGTGTCAGAGGTGGAATGAGCGAACGAAGAAGAGCGAAAGAGAGCAACCGAATGATCATATATTGGCGCGAAGCGTCATTATATCCAACGCCATATCAATAGCAATCAAGCAATGAAGTTCGCATATGATTAGATTTCCATAATTCCGAGTGCAAATGACCATTTGGATAGTTTGGGAATCTGGCGATTATTGTTGGGAATTGGGGGAGGAATTTCAGCGTCCCTGTTGGGAACGTTCCATCGTTTGCGTGGTTGTGGCGTGGTGTGTTAATAGAAAAGGAAAAGCATTAGTAAAGAAAGGAAGGGCGTTAGTCGGAGTGTACGCTGGCTCCTCGCAGACGTGTTAATGTGTATGGGTGTAGTGCTTGTGCGTGGTGCGAAAAGGTGTGCTTGAAACTGTCTCACGATGGGTAAAGAAATGGTTACGTCGTGTGAGTGGCTGTGAAAGCTGCCCTTAGTTTGAACCGTGGAGCAGTACAGAGCGGACGACATCTTTAGCTACAGCAGTTTTTTACGTGTTACTCTTCACACACGCAGGTAAGTTGCAATGCAACAAAAAATACATTAGTTTAGCGCCCGGAAACCATGTTGGCCAGAACAACATGCCGTAAGTGGAAATTTTTAGACGAAGCCCTGTCCGGCTGGAAGAATTGCGGAGTGATTCGAGAACAATGGTGTTGACGGCGAACGGGAACCATATTTCTTTTTGTGCGTGCGTGTTTCAATAGTTTTTATAATATGCAATTCACATTTGGGAGAAACATCCTACAAAAGAAAGCAGAAGAAAACAAGACCAATCAGAGTGCAACCAGAGTTCGTTTTTTAATGGTAAAAAGTTTAAATAGACTTCATCCTCATTAGTTAGTTAACAGTTAATGAACACACAGTATGTTTCAATATTATGCTGGACATTATACCATATAAATAATTTAGTTCTAAAGATCTAATTGAATAGTGACCGATCGATAGCACTAAAGGAAACTAATATGGCCTTCTTGATGTTTGGAAAAGTGTAAAATTAGTGAAAACTTCTGTTCAGATCGTCTATTATTCCGTGTACTGTAAAAAGTGTACGTGTTACTCCACAAACGCCAGCACAACATATCGAAACCAGAAGATATATGTCGTAAGTGGAAATTTTTAGACGAAGCCCCCGAAGAACAATGGTGTTTTACGGCAAACGGCAACCATTTTTCTTTTTGTGCGTGCGTGTTTCGACAGTTTTGCCTTTTGCAGAACTCGTCTTCCGTAGCGCAGCTGGCCATTTTGAGCGTTTTGTGTGTTTCCAAGAAAAAGGTGCAGCCGTAACTCCGCCCATAATGAAAAGGGACAAACCTTTTCACGCCACATGTTGGCAGCATATGCCAAGGGGCCACTAGTTGCTATGCCAGCTTCGGTTGGCAAGTGTATTAAAAAAATCAAGCCAACTAGGGATGATTCTTTTGGGAGTTGAAGAATACAAATGAGATTTTAGAAATCTAGATTGTTTTTTAGACTAGAACGGTGAATGTGCCAATTGTTATAATTTGCTATTGCAAATACCGTTCTGATCGTATCTAACTTTGCGACTGTGGAGTAGGTATCTAAATAGTCAATAGTCCACGAGCCCGTTTTCTCTTTTGATTTTTAAAAGCCAATTACATGATATCGTTTTCCTGTCTTTTGGCAATTTCGCTAATGAACACGTTTTGTTACTTTCGAGCGACTTTATCTCAGTTTGAACGATCGGGGCAGATCATCAACGAATGTCGTCGCGCTTAATACATACTCCACATCATAAGATGCATGCCATCCAGGAGGCTTTCGATCCCGGTGAGAACGACGCTTAGGTGTCTCAGCTTTTTCCCACTCGTCAGCTCGTTGCTCATTCGATTTATTACTATTCGTCCTCCTCGTCATCAGCGAGATTCTGTAAAATGGCAACTGGTGAATTATTTACAGTTGCGATGTCACCTTCAGCTGCGTTGCTCTCAGGGGTTTCTTCAAAAAACGACATCTCGTGCCACAATGGGTTTTCCTCAGCTTCCGTGTTCCATATGCGATAGCCACTGTGACTATAACCGGCCGAAAATTCCTTTCCATGATTTATTCGTCGAATGTACTGTAGAACCGAAAACACGCAAATTATGGACGTCAGGTATAATACCTTCCCCTGTTTCGTTCGGATGCTGCTGTCTCAACTGCGGGTCCCCAAAACTCTTTACCGATACTACTATGAAAAAGCATTTAAGAAGCTTTTTCCAATCAATTAATTGTAGCTTAAATTTCAACCGATCGTTGGATTTTTGTACATATCATGCAATTATGGCACGCTGATGCTTTTTTATAGCAAACTAAGCTTTACCATTTTTAGAGGGTTTCCAGATCCGAAACCCTGTAATGCGAAAAGTTTTATTTCACCCACGGTTGGAAGCTGCGTAAACCTATTTATTCACATTTTGTAAAAACAAAAAGATTCTCAGTACTTACGCATCAAGATTCCAAACTCCAAGCATGTAACGAAACGTGTCATACATTGAAATTATATCGTAACATGGCTGTTTCTTTCGAATTTCCTTGGATTAGCTGTAATTGAATAAAGAAGACATACGAAGGCATGGTACACGAGTTACTGTAATTGTTTATTCTAATACCTTGTTATGTTATATATTCTGTTTTTAAGACTGCTTCCATATACCTATGTTTCTGTTTTTTTTTGTTTTAGCTCAAGTTCGTTAATTGTACAAGCCACTGTTGGTTTCATTTCCCCTTTACGCAACTTAAGTAAAACAGTTGAAATACACACTGACAATAAATTATTTACAGTAATCAAGCATGTAACCGGGATTAGACTAAACGAAAGGCACTAATGTAAGGCTCGTTATTTGAAAGATGTCTTAGTTAATTTTTGCTTTCCCCTTTTTTTGCCAGCGGGGTCTCTACCATAAAAATTAAATGTGCCGCATTCGACGAAGCAGATGCTTTAACGTTTCATATGCATAGTTTTAAAACAATGAAATTGAAAAAAACTCGCTCATTTTTCTCCATGCACTTCGGACGGTTCGGACTTACGAGTTTTGCCGTTTAATGTTTCTTTACTTCTTTTTTTTTTGTTTTGTTTTGGCAAACAGAGTACATGGCAAAAATTAGTCTTGTAGTTTATATCGTTAGTGGAATAAAACCTTTCATCCTACTGTGTGTACCTCGTGTCCGTTGCCTTGAAATATGAACACATTTGCGTTTTTTCCCCCCCGTATCCTATTAGTGTTCGTTTCCGCATATTTTTACTTTCTTTTGTGCCGTATGTGTGTGTTGTATTCTATATCAAAAAATCATTTGTCAGAATTTTTGTCTGTTAGTTAAAATTTAGCAAAAAACGGGAACAACACTAATTAATTCTTGAACTCCTAAACCAACACTTGCGCCTGTACGGGGTTAATTGGGTATGCAGATACATTCAATATATTTTGCCAAAAACGCGACTATACGTTTAACGGTAATCCCAATCAAATTGTCAGTGCATCAAACGGCTCCACAAATTTGTATTCCAGATGCTATGAATGAAATATAAAATAAACCAACGCACGTAATACGCTACGAATAAATACATGCCGCATCGGTGTTGCAATACCACACACGCAACAGCTGGCGGTTTTTCCTTCTGTCATTCGTTTGGCCGATTTTCCTATCATAAACTCGATGGCACGCAGTGGTTCCCTTCTTTCTTTTTTTCTTCTTTTGATTCATTGTAAAAGTTAAATTGCTTTCATGCTTATTCTCGTTTATGTTTTACTTCCATTTTGCCACAACAGTTCCGATTCATAAGTGCACTTGTGGGGGCTTTTCTCATTTAGAAAAAATAAACACGAATTGCTAGATTGTCGTAAGCGAAGCCCAAACGTTATTGCCTAATTTTTGTTGCGAACCTTTCTTTTGTGCATTCGTTTGCTACCACGATACTCTACATCATTTGATTGTGCGTTTGACACATTCGATCGGTTGAAAATTAATTAATGTTTAGCTTTCTATCGTTGCAATTCTTCAAAACAACGATCGTTCGTTCATTAAAATGGAAGTTAGTTTCGTAGGACCTACTTCATACAAGAAAAAAGTTAAAAATATCGTTCCTAAAACTTAATATCTGTCGGTAACAGACTATTGAAGGTTTTTCTTTTTCTTTCTGCGTTAGTGTTTGTCGGTTGTTGTACGGCGGACTAGAAGCAGGCCGCTAATGAATCAAGAATTAGTTAATACGGGCCTGCTAATGAATTGCAAAAAAAAAAACATTTCTTCACATTATTCTACCCTTGTTCATCGCTTTACCTTTCTACAATTGTTTGTTGTACACCCAGCTTGTGTACCGCAACATGAGGTTGAAAATATTGCTTACCGGTTTCTTGTGGGGTTTCGATACTGTTAAATCGTTAAATCAACTGCACCACGCATCTCGAAAGCTAGAACAAGTTATGTGATTGGCACGATTCTATCAACGCAATCAATACTAATTAAGGCAATGTGTTTTGTGTTCTTCATCGCTCAAATACTGCCCCAACCATACCTTGTGTGCACCGGGCTGACAAAGCATACGCATTTTAGCGTATTCGTGCTGTATTATGCCCCTAAACCAACGTAATTTCACAAACAGGACGAGATTCGATGGTGGCGGCTGTTCGGGGGAGGAACCGTTCGCTCACTTGCCGGCGTATGTTGGATTTTTGAATGTTGTTGTCGCCTGCTTGTAGATAGGATTCTCGCCCTACAAAAGAAAGCAGAAGAAAACATGAGCAAGTGTAATCAAAGTTCGTTTTTTTTATGGGTAAAAAGGTAGAATTGACTTCATCCTCATTCGTTTGTTGACAGTTAATGAACACACAATATTTTTTTATATTATGCTGGACATTATACTATATAAATAATTTAGTTCTAAAGATCTAATTGAATAGTGACCGATCGATGGCACTTAAAGTCAAAAATTAGTGAAAACTTCTGTTCAGATCGTCTATTATTCCGTGTACTGTAAAAAGTTGGACGTTGGAATGCTCAAATCAAATCAATTTTGATCCGATAGTATGCGGATCAAATACTCCAAAGATTGCTACTACCAAGATCCTTAGAAGATAAAGCTCGGTGGCTTCACATGGGATCAAATCCCAACTGTATCGTTGCATAGTATTGAGAACTGACTATCGAAGTCCGTGTTTGCGTGTTACAAACTTAAAGTCGATCATTTTTCAATTGAGTCTTGGCTAATCTGTACTAAAACAGACGCTTGGAATCCCTTTGCGTACTACATCAAGTTGGAAGTTACAGTTCACGAGCTTGAGATGTGATTCAACTATAAAAGCCAGATTTATACCAAGTAGATATATGATATATGAGATTAAATACTCTGTGAACTTTAGAACTGATAATCTCACTTCTCAAAAACTATGCATAATAATCGAAATACTAAGAGACGAATGAAGTCCATTGACTCAAAGTCTCTATAAATTAACAAACCAACCAACCATAATAATCGAAATATCTAGTCTTGTGTTCTAAAATGAACTGTCAAAATTTGAAGGGAAACGGATGGGATATCTGTTCTTCCTTTCTACCAAGATTGTTTGTTATGGATGAAGATCATACCGTGTCCCATTTGGCCATCATGCGTTCCTTCTCGAACCGTGCAAACTCGCGCTGGTCGTGGATGGAGGTGAGCACCTTCCACAGCAGTAGTACGGCCATGCCGATGAGTACGACCACGGCAATGACGGCCAGCGCGATGCCAAGCATGAACACCTTCGGTGGACACTCACGATCCTCCTGTGCCGTCACCACCACCTTGTCCTGGTCGCTATCGTTGTAGGAAAATTCGAACCGACAGTCGTCCTCGTCGAAGAAGGTGCACTTGTTATCGTTACGCTCCTCGTCGATTGTGACCTTTTCCACCGGAATCGGCACAAACAGGGTGCAGTTGGTGGCACACTCATTCCCGGTTGCTAGCGGACCCGTCTTGTACTGCTGACACTGGACGCAGTGTTTGAACTCGTTGCAGCGGCCCGCACAGGTCGGGCACTTTTCGCAGTACCGGCCAGTGTACCGTCCGTCCTCAGTGACCGTGCATCGGCACGTGCCACACTCGCACGTACCGTGTCCGGAGCACAGCTCACCACCGCTCGGCGGCATACAGGTTTCATTACTGGCCCGACAATCGCAGGCCGGCCCGGTCCAACCATCCCGACACTCGCACTGTCCGCACACGCACCGACCATGATCCGGACCGGAACACAGCAAACCGCCCGGTCGATCGCAGGAGAAGTTATCGCACTCGCAGTACTTGCCCTCGATCAGCTCGTCCGGGTTGGGACGACGTTCGCAAACGCACACGCCGCACACGCACTGTCCCCGACCGCTACACTCCTCCGATGCGTTCGACATCCGGCACGCATCCACCATGCCCGGCTCGAGCAAACTGTCCAGGGCGGAACATTCGCAACGCTGACCGTGGTTGGTGCCGTCACACTCGCAGATACCGCACTTGTACGTGCCCGCATTGCTGCACTCATCTGCCCGCTCGCGATACTCCGGATCGGACGGATGTTCGCACGGACAGCTGCACAGCATCTCGATGTCCACCGTCAAACTCTCGTTGATACCGACCGGGTAGATCTGCAGCACCTGATGCCAGTCACGCGGATCACTCGGACATTGGAGCAGTGTGATGTGCGCCTCGAATGTCACCACATCGCCCACCTTCAATCCTTCGCAGCGGTTTGTTTGCTGCAGTGCAGCGTTCGTGTTGCGGCAGCGAGAGTAATACTTTACGTCGATCACATTATCCGTACGGTTGTCCTTCATCTCGACGGATGACGAAATTTTCTGAAAGTGCACAGTACCAGTATCAGTAAGTTTTGCCAATTTTGAAGTAAGTGAATGTTTGAAATTATTCTCCAGATATCTTCTGGATGTCTTCATATTTTTCAATAATTGAGGAATCTTCCAAATTTCATTAATCTGTAATTCTTGTTCTATCGCGTAGTTGAATCTTGAACCACAAAAGCTTGAAAAGAGTCCTTATTCGTCCGCTCACAAACGCTAAATCTAATCTATTAAACGCTGTACATTTGTGTTCCAGAAATGTACTTTCATTTCCAATTTGTTTGTTTAGAAAATCAATTTGGGAAGTCTAACTAACGAATCGCCAATTGGTGTAAATGTGTTACTAGAGACCTACTAAGGAATTCTGAAGCTTCAAACGCCTTCAAAACGCTGTATAAAGTTACTAGCTTGTTCTTACAGACAACTAGTTTTCGAGTGCTAGAAATATTGTTTATTAATCTCTAAAAATCCTAAAACTAATACTGTTGTATTACTAATAGATTATTATTATCCGATTTGTATTGTAGAACGTTTTACTTTCTTTTAGCGTTTTGAGTTTTATCAAGTATTGCTAGCTTTGATTGGGAACAGTTCTGGTGATAAGTAGCGATATCTTGAAATCCTAGAACTTATGGTAACACTTGAATAATCTAAAACATGGAATTATTATACTATAAAGTATTTCTGTAAAATAATAGTTGATTCCAATGACTCTTCATAGAAGTATCAGTTGTATACCATCTGTCCAGATTGGATTCATATGTTTCTATATAAAATATCAGTTTTCCCACTTACATTGTATTGGTCGCGTACCAACGATACGATATTGGACGAATTGTTGGAAAGTTTGGCAGCGGACGAACCTTCCACCAGCCGGGATAGCTGCTCGTACACGGACAACTCCTCTGCCGTCACGGCAAAGATGACGTTGATCGCGTTCTGCTTCACCTTCAGGTTGATCTGCGAGATGCTCGGATAGTCCTGCGTGGTCGAATGTGTGTACCGTCCGTTGTGGTCCAGATGGCATTCGCCGTCGTTCGGTGTGATGACGCCACCGAGTTTGCCATCGCCCGCATAATGGAAACCGGCATCGGTAGAGAACAGCAGCAAGCGGCGAGCCTTTTCACGCCATCCGATCTGTTCGCGGCACACTATCGCCTGCATGATCGCATCGAAACCACCTTCCGGTGCGTCCAAGTTTCCCGACACGTTAGCACGTTGCACCTCATGCTACGGGGAAGGATAGTGCGGTACGCAGATGGGGAATGGTTCGAAACAACAACAAAACATTAATATTTCGGAAATGGAGATATAGTTTTTCCTATTTAAGCCCACCATTCCACCTCGGTTAATCTACTGGTCTAACACGGTTCTTGGGTCGGATATCTACGAAGCGATAAAATTAAAAATTAAGTCACGCCAGCATAGAAGTGAATTGTTCAGCACGATAATATTAGTAAAATGTTGCCAGACTGTCAAAATGTTACTTAAACAAAGATTGTTAGTTACTACCATGTGTTTAGAACAGCTAAAACCCAATTACAATACCTTATGTGCTAAGAATAAGTGAATGTGCTACAATCAGTGTACTAACAGCTAATTTTCAATTCTTTATACTAAAACTAGCAAGCAAGCAAGACGCAACACGCACTCACACACACGGACCGACATAAAAGGCATAGAACGGCACTTAGAATTGAAGTTCGCGTTGCGAAACAATTACACACAAGCATAAATGCATTAAAATATAGTAAAGAATGTGCGTGATTGCTATGAAAAATTGGGTCAGCCATAATTTTTGAATACAACATTTGGTTACACTCTGTTTGCTTTTTTTCCATTGGACCGTTTCCTGATCGGTTCCTTTTATCCCTTCCGATAGTAAGGTTAGCTTCGCATGCTGTAATTATTTGCCATTAACGTTGGCAGTGTCGCCGCTATATCCAATTCGTTGCGAAACCTGTGCTACCTATTTCCGGACGGTTTAGTACGAACGCAGTAGAACGATTGTTGTATTTAAATTGTGTTAAACGTTGGCACACTGATAACAGATCACGAACCTGTGTATTATTGAGTTGGGTGGGGGAGGTGAAAACAACAAAACAAAAAACAAAACAAACGGGACGGACCGAAACAAGAAAACACAACAACAGGGAAACTGTACAAAACAAAATTATTGTTCCTCTTTTTAACGTGCCCATCACCATAACCACAACACGGGAGAAAGGGCGAACAGAATAAATGGCTGTGCACTAAATCCTTTTTTTTTTCGTTTTCTATTTCAGCACCTGCAAACCTTTTGGCGGAAGCAAAAATTCTATTGTATCATCTCGAAGCACTTTGACGTAAGTTTATTTTTTGTTATTGTTTTAAAATTGTTTTTTTATCTGTGATTTGATTTCATATTTCAATTATCCATTATTGGGGTCTACGACACGTTAACCGCGAAAGCTTAAAGCTTAAGCCGACATCCATAAAGAAGTTGGCAAAAGTGTAATATTTTTTGGAAAAGTTTTCATAATTTCCAGCTTTTGTTTATTTTTATTCAAAATATATAATTTTTCAACAAACTTTTCCAAGTTTGTCTTCATTTCCAGAAGTTAAGGAAACATGAGCTCATTTTGTCAAAAACGTTAAATTTTGTTTTAACTTTGGCAGCTGTCGCTTGAACCCCATGTTCAGTTTGTACGTTTTGAATCTTCAAACATCAAAATACAAAAACAAATCTAGTTTCATTTATCAAAGACCGCTTTTAACCGTTTCAAAGGATGAGGTTTTCCTGTATCCTGTGTTCTTTAGCACTAGAAAAATGTCGTTCCGAATTGGGAGTTATCGAACATTTCCTGTACTAAAAAATTGCACTTTTAAGACAGTGTAAACAGTGTGTACTTGTGTGTTGAAGGTGTGTTTACAATTTAAACATTATGACTCTGCATCCTCTGTGTGCTCCATTTTGCGTCCTGTTGCATTGTGGAAGTTTGTATATGTATTGAAGAAACAAAACAGAAAAATTAAGCGCTGGTAAGGGATGGAAATTAAGGACTGCAACACCACACACCGGGATATAAACTGGCACAACACTTTAGTAGTAAGATGAAAGGGAGGAAGAGGGGAGAAAATGCTGGAACTAGGCTACTCGAAAAACAACACACACACACGCGTGATTTACAACGGGAGTGTACTGATCTGTCATGATGAAGGGGGACGCGTCCCTAGTTCCCAGGAACCGGTTGGTGTGACACACAAACGAATCCCCCCGAAAAAAAACAATATGACATTACTGTTACAAGTTACGTTGTACTATTACTATTACAAATAGTAATGCGGCGTACGCATGTACTGGGGTTTTAATAGGCAAACTTAGATGCTAAGGTGCGAACAGTGTGAGCTTCGTCTGTCTGTTCCTTTTTTTTTGAAGGCGTCGTTAAGGACGCAACACTTACGGAGAAAAGATTGGCATCCGTGCTCAGCGCCATTAGGTTATGGTAGCCGTAGGGTGCGACGCAACCGGGGCACGGCTCGCGCAAACTGAGAAGAGAAGAACGATAAAAATGGCAATAGAAAATCGTCAATAAATCACAAACACTAGTGCCTAGTGCGAGTTGTCACGGGGAAGTGAAGGTTTCTCTCTAGACGAGAACGTTGGACGCGATGACGTCGACAGAGCTGTGCCACAATAACGACGATGTGGGGAGAAAACAATACGAACATACGTTCCACTACCAAGACACAATGGGAAGAGGGCGAATCTTTTAGCAAATTATCACAAAAACTCACTGCCTCATTGCAGAGAGATGGGCGAGAATACAGACAACCAATAAACAATTGCGTTCGACCAGCCATAAGCAGATAATTGGGTGGTTGTCCGTTCCAGATTGTTGAGGAAGTATACCATCACTGATGTTCGGACCAGAAGATATCAATTACCAATCACCCGAAACCCACACAGCAAGATCTGTTCCCGTTCTGTACCGCAACCGTCGACGAGTGCTAGAATTTTGCTTTTATAGCGACGATATCCATCCATACCTAATTATAAGCCCGAGATGAGACAAATGATAAGCGACAAATGCCATCGTGATACGCCATGAACATGAACCAAACGCGCTTATTCTCCATCGCTCTCGATTTGACGTTTCACTCGTGTTAGGAATTCGAGGGGGTTATAATTGTTCTTGGTTCACTTGTAGCAAATTATCGCGTATAAAGAGAGCGATTGAGAGTGAGATGATGTGATGTGTAATGATGATGTTTGTTTTGTCGATCACCACCAGCAAAACCACCACAACATAGGCCAAAACAAACCCCATCTATTTAACTGCGACACGCTAGAGAGTGAAATGATGTAGGAATAGTGAGAAAAAAAAACAAAAACAAATGGAACAATACGCGAAACATACAAACATACATAAAGGTACAAACTAGGGTTTGATTTAACATCATCAAAAGCACATGAAATAACGTCTAATGTTACCGATTTATATATATTTTACTAAGGAACTATGGAACACGTGTAAATACAGACACACACGTACGAACACAAAAGAAAAAAACAAAACAAACACACACATCTAGAAATAATAAGTTAAAGTCTAATAGCAAACCAACAAAAAAAACACTACACACATTTTACCAAAGCATTTTCACCTCAACAACATCTTCACTATGCACGCACACAGTTCTTCAAACATCTAAGTTAGATGGTATGAATTAACAGTTTAACACGCACATGACACATAATTGCAGGAGAATTAAAGCCGACAATACAAAAAGAAACCTCATAAAACACACAACCATTTCGCACTTTTAGTGTGGGAAAAAAAAAGAAAGTGGCGCGAGTAAGCGGTTCGCGAGCAAATTGGCTATAGTGACAAAAACCATCCTGGTCAAGGCACCAGGTGAAAGAGCAAAAAACAAAAACAAAAGGGGAGAGGAAATAAAATATCAACACACATATAAACACAGAAGCAGACGAAGCACTTTTGTGGGCTATGTAAGAAAGTGTGTGGTTTTTTTTTTCGTAATGGGTCAGCACGTTGAAACTGAACAGTATGCAAGCATGTAATCCAGGTACCTTGTACGCGATCGGATTTTCTGATGGCGAATCTTACACAAACTGCTAGAAACGCAAAATCTTTACAGATTCATTATAATTACAGTTTTTTTTCTCGAATTTGAAATTTTGACAGTTTTACTAAAATTGTATTGAAAAATTGTATTTTTCGGACGCAAACATTCGAGATATGCGAATCCCCCTGGAACGCATCATTCGCGTCAAAGATTCCCGCGGAAGTTGTATAATGTTCTACTTGATAAACATTGCGGGTGGTTGATGAACTGTTTGACAGGTATCCTTTCTGGATAGAATGGGAAAATTAAAAGCAATCGAATGAATCAGCAGGCAAAAAAATCAGGATATTTCCTTATTCCATACCAATACCGGAAATCTATCGCATTAACAGTGATAAAAATGAAATTCGAGAATGACAATGTTTAATTTCCGTTCCGGTAAACTTACAACCTTCCAATAATGGTACTTGTCACTCGGGGCAGCGAAACAAACGAATCCATTCTGCACAAGAGTAAGGAATCGAAAAAAAAAGCACCGGCAATTGCCGTTTTTGTTTATTATGACAAGGCACTTCCCTCCAATGTTCAAGGTACGGTGACCTGTTACGGGTTTTACTCATCGTTATAATACTTGGGTAAACACATCGCATACAAAACTAACAAGCGATAAAGCCAACATCGATCACGAAATCGAAACGCTAAACTATACTAAAGAAATAGTATTTACACACAGTGCAAAAGATTTTCGAAGATTTTCGCTTCAAACGCGTCTGATTGACACAATCTTGGGTTCGAGCACCGTCTTTACCCGTGAAGAGAAAGGTGCATGCTACGCTACGGGGATCTTCATTCGAAACTGATGCGTAGAGTCGCTAGAAGTATGTTGAAGGTGTGCCTGTGTACATATGTGTGCGTGGTGTGTAATGTACAAATTTACGAATTGGAAGCTAACAAATTGAAGGTGTTTTTAATCGAACTACAACGACAACGACAAGTAGCTAAACGGATGTAAAGTCACCCATCCCCAAGGTACGACTGCGGAGGCTCAGTTGGTAGTGCCCCTCACAACCAAAGCCTTACGGTCGTCACTTACGGTGAAGAGGTTGGAGTCCGAACTAAGCGACATATGATGTAGGTAGCCGTACGGTGCATTGCATCCATCGCACGGATGCTCCAGTCTTTATTTTTGCCGTTGAGCGCGCGTGTGATGGGGAGGAAAAGAGAGCAAAAGGTATAAGTGTTTGTATTGCCGAATGCGAAAAGGACGAGGTGTAGTGTGCAGGAGTTGGTGGACGAATCTACCAAAACTGTGGGAAGATGCGTCACAAATCAAACCTAACCAACGCTTGGTAGGATACGCTTCATGCTTAGGCAACATTACACCAGAGTTCCTATATTTTGCATAATCCCTGCTCTATTTTTTTCTTATCACAGAGCAATAGCGAGATGGAGGATTTTTCCTACAGCGGATATCGCACAGTAACGCCAAATACTGCGCAAACTTTAAATACCTGCAAATGTTAAGATTCTCCGCAATGTGCGGACACAACATGGTTTAGCTACCACCTATGGAAGCGATGCACTTACTTCTTCGGTACGGTCGACACGTATGGCATCAGCACCTTATCCACGAAGGATCCAAAGCCGAGCTTAAAGTTGCTGGTAATCTTCCGCATCTCGGACGCGAGATCGGCCCCAAGCATGGACAGGATCGCCTTATCGTCCTCCATCGATTTGGACAGATCCATCAGATAGTACAGATCGACGGGATAATCTTCTGCCTGCGCGTAGTTCACATTAAACCGGAACGCTTCGTCTGTAAAAAAAAAAAATAAAGTTCGAATGTTTTAATATACGTCCCAGCTCTAGGGGCAGATATTCCAGGGAGTTGGGGATACCCCGGTTACTTACTCAATCGTAACTTGAGGCTTACACGCTGGGGCGATATCTGCACGATGCTGCCTGCAGCAGATTCCGATTCGTGCGATGACGAAGATTGGTGAAACGAGGAAGACGAGGACGACTGATAGTGGCTCGAGGAGTAGTACGATTCACGTTCGCTCTGGCCCTCCTGCACATGCCAGGAAGGTTTCGTTAGCTCCCGGCCCTGGATCAGCTGGAACGTATTGCTCGGATCGACGGTGTACTCCTCCGGGCAGTACTTCTCGATCTGGCCGTGACACCGCGGGTTGGTGAAGTTGGGCATAGTACACCACCGGCAGTTGGTCGTTTGGATGCACTGGCTGCAGGTCGTTTTGCCCGGACATGTTAGCTGGTACGACGACAGCTGACCCACTGCATGGTTGGCAAGGATGGCTATTATGGCGACCGCAAGTACGATCACCGTGGTGTCTCCAAAAGGACGTAACCAAACCATCGCGAGCACCAGGCGTTAGTTGAACGATTGATTGCGACCAGACCAGGAAGCAGTAGTATTGATTGTGGATGGGGGCACCCTTCGAAATTTTACCTAACGCCGCCTTGACTCGTCGACGTTACAGAGTTGATTGGGATGAGAAGTTTTGATCACTGCTCACTGTTTACCTGTTCACAACCTGTAATTAACACAGAACACACAATTAATGAGCAAATCATTGAACTTTTAATTTCAAAAAAGGTATGAAAACGAGTTAGCATTGGAACTCATTTACTCAAGTTCAAGTGCCCAAACGCTACCTCTGACCAACTGAGCGGTTATCTAACTCTCTAAGTTGTCGGTTTATCAACCGCATATCAGCTGCAAAACCTGGGCGCGCCCGGACAATCACACAACACACCTTTCCTCCAAAACACGCGAACCCAACATATTTCCCGTCTCCAGAGTGGCGTTCAACGCATGGATATGAAATGTTATGTATATTATTGAAACCCCAAACGATAAGGCATCTCCCCAAAGTCGCTGGGTCACGTAAAGGGTCACCAAGAGTTGTGTTTCTGTTCGCTCCACGCGAATGGGATCCACTTTTTCAATTGATTCCCTTAGCGTATATATTTATGGTTAGCTGTGAGTGCCGTCGACCCTTATCGGCACACCACTGCATTCCATTATCGCCTCTTTTAATTAGCCATAATCGCATCGAATCCCGCTGCACTGGGTGGCGGCATAATGTTCGTTGGGCCGAGTGCAAAGATAAGGGCGCGAATAATATAGTGTTGTGTGATGGAAATTGATAAAAACCGAACCTTCATGAGACTCTCACAATGGGAAGGAAAAACAAACACATGTTGGGGGGAAAGAAACTCATCAAGGGTGTACAATTAGCAAAACCACAAAGTTGCCTTCTTTTGTTAAAAAAAAAGCAAGGGAAAGCAACATAGAAAATGTGTAATCGCCACCAGTCATCTCGGGGTGTCTGGTCGATGAGACATCGTGAAGCACACGTTTCGTTTGTGCTTTCCCCATGGATGTGAAACAGGAAGTGGATGACTCATCTATCACATTCGATACACGTCAAAACTGCGCGGATCGATTCGACGAATCGTTTTGCCTTTTAAACCCTTTTAGCGTCTTGCTACAACGCGTGTCCTCAAGTTATAAGGGAACGCAACGCAGTCTTGAGCACGAAGTAGCCCCAGTAATCATTGCCTTATTGCTCAAGGTGCTCTTGTAAGCTTCCCCCACTCGCAATGGTCTGCGTCATGCACCGTCGAAACCTATCTCAACAGGCGAGAGGTTCCCTTCTCTGTGTCGCCGAAATAGCGGATGACGAATACACTGCGGTGGTGCTACGCAAACGATTACGTCAACACACCGGCCCCGTGCAGCAGCGTACATTACCCCGTGAGGATGCTCACGGTTAGTCAATAGGACTTCCGCTGTGCCGCTTGCGAAACCCGGTGACAAATCACACGAAACGGAAGAGATATTGATATTGCGCTTACTTTTGGAGTTACTTCGCTTCAAAGTCGTCCGTGTATTATTGAACCCCTCCTAATGTCTCGTATGTCACCCTCGGTGTGTGCATTTCAGATTTTCACTCCAACATTTTAGCCTTGACCCATTTCTCCTACTTCGACAGCTTTTGCTGAACGGCAAAAATCTTTACTGGACGTAAGGCCAAAAGTAGGTCTCCTGACATGAGAGGCGTGCTGTTGCACTTTCCATCTTCACCTGTCACTACTTCGGTGTTGCACTTTACAGTGTGTGTGTGTCATGATCGGTTGTTTGGAATTTTATCTTTCACTGTGCTGTGTGTTGTACAGGCATCCGCATTTGGACGAACCCGCTACCGGTCGTGATGCATTTGGGTTAAGGATATAATAACTGATGGTTTTGCATGAAGAATTTTGTTTATAAAACACATCCACATGACGTTACTAGCACCAAGGTATTGGTGCTTGATACGAACACAATGAACAGTGAAGTTTCGCCGAGCGCCGATTCACTTTTACACCATATTACCCAGCGAGAGAGAGAGAGAGAGTGAGAGCTTCCATGATCGGGTTTTCTACAGGCCAGACGTGTCCTGATCGCGGCGACAGAAACAACACTAGCTGCAATTTCAGTGTGTTCTTTCCTGTCTGAAAACACCATATGGCGTTTTGTGGATGATGGTCTGCCCTCGAACGTTCCGTACTCCGTAGGTGTATAAGATCGTAGGCTGGCGTTGGGGGTTGTTCGATTACACCACAAAACAAACCCAGTGCTGCGTTTTGTGGTTTTCCACTGCATCACAGCTAAAGTTTACTATAAACTGCAGCAAAAGCGGTATGCGATGACTTCCCTATACGTTAGCCCCAATACAACGGGGGGTTTGGATTTGTGTAGGTGTGAGCGGTACGTTTTGCAGCAGCAGCAAAAAAAAGCGGGCACTACCAGAGGAGATTGCCCCAGGTGTACGGCAAAGGGATTTGATTTTTTTCCTGAAGTATTTTCATTCGATTTGGCAACTTCGCCCTACCAGCTCCAATACACCAAACAATCTATTATTAAACCAATGATACACTATGCGACACACACAGGACACAGACAAACGCAAAGGCCAGCAGCACACACGCCATGTGCGTAGGTGCATCTTCAGTTTCACTTTTTTTTTCCTATGACAACTGCTGTCAAACGGCAACTGTAGTTCTTAAACATACCACATTCTTTAACTGAGAGACTTGCAGAAGATTATAACTTAGAGATCGCCCCCAAAACTGGACCTCTCGCACCGGCGAACCTTCGGAACAGAACACAGGCTAACCGAGAAGCACATGAACGTAGTACGTGAATGCCCACCAACTGACACTGGAAATTTGATCTGTTACGCACATTTTCTCTCTCTCTCTCTGTTTGTTAAAGATCAGGTTCATGCATTCGTGGTTGAATAGTCGGTCCCGACCCGGCAGACGCCAACACACAAACGACTGATGACTAGCGCGGACCAGCGCGTAACCATGCTTGAGACCAGTTTTCTTCCCTCAATTTGACCCGTTTTACACACCCTTGTAATGTGAGTGGTGTGTGGTTGTGTTGATGTCTGTGTTTATATCTAGGCAAGAGACGATGGGATGCATACGATCGAGTAGGATGATGTACAGCTCTATACCACAGCTTCCCTTTGGGCTCTCTCTTTCTCTCTTTCGGGCAATCTTCCGTCCATACCGAGCGTGCAACTTCAAACCATGCAGATGTGTATAGCTGCGGCGCGTGGATCATTTGAATGACTCAAGACGAACGCGACAAAGTGTGAGGGAGACAGAACTGTGCCCGTGTGTGCGATTGCGCGTCGTCGGGGTGGGATAAAAATGAACTACAAGCCAACCACAAGATCGCTGGGCAAAGCACGGTTGATCAAGAATGGTTAAAACATCTGCTCCGGTTAAGGGTGGATTTTCCAATTTTCTGTACTGCAAATGGCAGAAACAGTGGGGACATGTATGCACTGCGGGTCAAAATGTAGAAATATGCAACTCGGTGACTGATGTTTATTATCTAAATGGTCCATTTGTAACATCATTAGTCATCGGCAGTCTTTAGCACCTTGCAGCTTCGAAGGCTCCAAACGATTGCTCTCGTAAAGTAAAGCAATAAAATTGTAACATTGAACACCTGTTTGTAAAATGCCAAAATAAATTACCTTGTTTTTTCCATATTCTAGAATTTAAACCAACATTTGCAAACATTTGTGTGCTTAAAAGAAGATTATACTGGTTAAAAATTACAGTAACTGCAATTCTGCAAAAAGTAATGCAAATTCTCCAAAAATTCGCTCTGTTTTAGTGCAGAACGCTGCAGCAACCTCCAGCTATTGTCCGATTTCGGAGGATGAGCGTCCGGTACTGGAGTACGATTTGTTTACTCCACTGCAATATGTTGCACTTACTTCGTCCGAAAAGTGTTCGCGATATGGAAGCCGGGTTCCGAAATCAGCAAGATTATTTCAATGATAATAAGAGAACAGCTGACATGGACGCCTATTTGTTTATTCTAATTCCTTAAAGTATTCTCTATCCCTTTTCTCTCTGTCTCTCTCTCTCTTGTAATTAGTGTCTTACAAAATACATATGTTTCTTCCTCGCAAAAATTCCATCCCGCAGTTGGCAAATTTAACAAATTTGCCCTTATGTTGTCCGAAGGGGGTTTTCCCAAATTCCACATTCGACCACATGTTTGTGAAACCTTCGGGAACCGTGTACACTTCCACTCGCTGATGCTTGGGGATGTTGGCTTTCCGCCAATTGTTCCGAATTCTTCCTCTTGAAACTTACAACTTCATCGGAGATGGAACGTCCACAACTATTTTGACTGCTGTAATTTTACGGTCTGAAAATGAAAACAATACCGCTTACATCTGGTTTACCATAGGACCGAAGGTCCGGAAGAGGATGGCAAAGCGAATTACTGCCAAACCTTCCGATATTGGTACGCAGATCCGTACTACCCGTCACGCAACTTTTTCAGCTTCATACAGCACAATAAAGATTTATGATGTGTTCCTCCCTTTGGACACTCCCCGCTGTGACGAATCTTGAAATACTTACACCAAACACATGTGGTTCTCTAATCCTTTTCAATCACAATTTATTCTGTATACAAAACAAAAAAAAAATCAAAAAAAAACACACACACAAAACAAAAAATATACCACCTTCATCCGCTCTTCCATTTGCAGGTGGTACCAGTGACAGCGAGCGAAATCAGAAATGGATGGAAGTGCCCTGGTCGTACGGATTAAAACTGAACTAATCCATATCGCCCGAGAGCTCAGGAAGTCCGTCCTATTAATTCAATCGCGGGGTCTAAGAATGGAGCTCTTGACCACGCAAAAACGCCTGGTACGTGCGATCCGCAGGGCGCAAACCATCCGTGAGGTACACACGGTTGTCGACCGGCTTTTCTACTTCTACATCGAGGTGAAAGACATGCGCGCCGTAGATATCGAAGTATACGGTTTGGGAATTTGGGACGAGGTACCGCGGGAGGAATAGGTGACGGATAGGTTATGGTCGGTAACCTAGCTCTCTGTGCCATAGGTAGCGTAAGGTTGGAGAGATCAACGGAGAACGAACGAGCTAAACTTGGCTCCTTTCCATCGGGCTACGAAATGAAGTTGTGACCGATTCTCCAGCAGTTTAGACTTTCGTTCGACAAAAAATAAAACTCAGTTATGTGGATTTCCCACTGTCCCTGATAATTGTGGGTCGATCGTTTCGATGATATAGCCAGTACAGACCACCACACCATGACCGGGAGCTACGAGAAGAGAAGAGCACAGCATCAATTCTTCGTCCGGAAAAGAGTTAGTGCTTACCGACTCTTCCTAAAGCGAACACAACAGGCAAACGATCGATAGGTACGGGTCGTGAACCTTATACGGTAGCGAAGCATCGTTCAATTCGCAAGACTTGTATCGAACATCTTGCCCGCGCTCTCCACCTGTTCATTCCGCTAAACCCCACCGTGCTGTCTCCGGCGTCTATTCCTTGGAACAAAAGACATTTGTGTTAATGTTTTCCAAATCGAAGCTGTTGTTTGATTGCTGATCCACCTCACATGTGACAGATGGAACTCTTTGCATGTGGAAGTGTTCCTTGTGCAGATGTATCGCTGGTTTGGAACACATCTCATGCCGTTTCGTTTCATGCGCAAGGTGTGGGTGCACGATGGATGAGCAATAGGTGCACCCACAAACACACTGCCCAAGACATTGGGGTCTAAGGAACCGGACATTTGAAGGCTATTTAAAAATGATAGTGGGAAGATATAAGCCCCCTTACACCCCCCCCCCCCCTCTCAAATGTATTGTTAGAGCTCATGCGATATTAGTTATTTTACAAAACGTGCACTATACTGTTCGATGACTCGGTTTCTTCAGCACCCAACTTTCCCTTACCTTTTCCCCCTCGATGCACTGTTCTGCTTACGCACAATTTCCGTTCTTGTAGTTGGGTGGAGTAGATTCACCGGACGGGTTGAACGGAAAAGATAAATATAAATCTTACGCGCGCGCGTGTGTGTGTGTGTGTGTGTGTGATTGTACGACGAGTGTGTTTCCGCGCGCCCGTATGTTCTGTTTGCGTTACACTTTATGCATGTATGTGTCCTGTGTGCGGACCCGTACGCGAGATTCGCTTTATGTCGTAATCAAACCGTACGCGGCAGAACTCGAAGCTGTCATACTACCATTATCACCTGTTTCTTCAATGCTGTTTTACTGTACCGTTCCCCTTTGCAAGAAAGGCACTCACATTCGCACGCACAGATACGACCCCGTCGGTACAAGTTGGCCACTTTGGATGGTAGAGGTTGGTGTGATGTTTATGTTTCCTCACGCAGTTCACTTGCCGTGGATGCGGGGACCGAAAACTCTAGCGTGCACCGTACGGTACCGTTCCCATGCCGTACACTTTAACTAATGTCAGTGGTATTTTCGTACGCCCGACACTGTACCAGTGATCGCCGTACAGCTGAAACGAGACGACCGATGGTTCATGCGCGTGCTCTCGTACGCCAGAAGGTTCGCGTACGCACGCACACTTCTTCAAACTATGCGTGTACCATATTTCAAACATTTCTATCTACCTAAAGCTACATTTTGTGCAATGATTATTCTCGAGATATTTTAGCAATATTTGAAAATGTATTCATATGCCCATTTCCATTTCAAGAGAAACGATCGAAATCTCCATTTTAAATCAACCCGAAATGTAATTTAAAAGTCAATTTTGATTCATAGTTAAAGCACCGTATACTGGGGAGAAATGGTTCAAATTTTCAATACTGTTTCATCAAAACAGTAAAAAAAATTAATATATTTATTGTTTATTTTGGGGTGGGTTCATTTTACATTCGATTTTTGTTTTCTGTTGTTGAAATTTTAAATGTTATAACTGAAAATTAAATCACCATTAACAATTTTTATTTAATCGCAACCAATGCCAAGGAGTAAATTATGAACAAATGGAAGTTTAATAGCGCAAGTTGAAAATGAAATCTGTACCATACAATCTTCAAATGTGTAAAACAGCTGGTTGAACGTTTCACATTTGAATGTTTTGGTAAAAAAAAGGTAGAATATAGAATCCCCATTCATTCGTTCATTTCGTGAGTGTTCATTTTATATCGATTGAAACAGATTCAATGAATATTTTTTAAATCGATTATAAATATCATGATCTGATGATATTAGATTAGAAAACATTCTTAACGTTCTCTCTAGACACTGTATAAAGCATGGAAGGTGTTCTAGAAGCAGTATTTTTTACGCTTTGGATAGAATCCAATAATGCGGTTTTTCGTCAGAACATGTTATTGCATTCAGAATTAAGCATAACAAGAAATAAGCCGGCCCGAACTAGAGATCGAGGTTTTCCACTAACTTTAGCTAATTTTGTGTATTTCAAAGCACCAGGTAGCCGTATTAGTAGGCCCCCAGTAGGAATAATGAACGACTCCTCTGCAAACAGACTTCCAAAACTAATCATTTCAAAGAATAACAAATATTAAAAAATTAAACTCAAGTGTAAAGTGTGCACTGGCGGTCTGATCACTTCAAGTGTTCATCAGATGTCAACGGTTGAATCGGGATTCTTGTCTACCATCTTACTAATGTTTTTTTTTAACTTTTAACATAACTGGGTGATACGGCCAGGCGGTAACCGTAGGCATCACCCATATATGGGTGATGTGGCGTTATAAGTGTTGAGACAAAAAATATAAAACTAAACATAACAATCTTTTTTTTTACATCAATAAACATTAAACAATAACTTTTTGTATGATGTTTTATTTTACTGTAGAAAACGTATCGGAGTGATTCTATCACACACGTCGGAAAAAATCACATTTAAGAAACTATGAACATCCATGCAAAACGATAAATGTTTGCTTACTGTTAATCTCTTCGAAACAATTGAAAACGTTGCTTTTTTAACAAATGTCTTACAAACGGAACAATTTTAGTGTGTTTTTTTTGTTTGTTTTGCCCTCCATTCATTGTAGTTTTCCTGTTCAAGTTTAATATTAAAAAAAATATCTGTGCCCTGTTGTTATTACGCCTGCCACGTGTAAAGTTTATAATGTAGTAAATGTTCTTCCTCTGTTCTGTGGCACTACAGTAACACAGTATGGCATAAAAATCGGTTCTTGTTAAAATTATCCACTAGCATGTTTCTGCTTTTCCTCCCACGTTCAACTAAACACGGTCATGGGTTTTTTTGACGATCGTTTTCTTGAGTTTTTCTTTGATTTATCAACGTATTAAGTTAAAACAGCTCTGTACTGGAGACAGAGCTGATGTCCACATTGTGTTGTTGTTAATATTATTCGTTAATGTAGTAACCATCAAAGAAACAGTTTAATGTATTAGGGGGTTGAGTTCGCCAAGAGCGGAGGAGTTTTACAAGCGATCACTTGATATTTTACAATTAAATTCTACAATTTACCTTCCTTAGTATTAAGTTCATCACATGCTTCTTACCGCTACACGGTACGGATGAAGAAAAATCGTTTTGTTTTTGTTTGCTTTTGCTCATGTGGCACCCGGTATGGTAGACCCCACCGAATGGTCAGTCAGAAAGGGAAATGTTTGCTCCAACTGTACACGTGTACTGCAGGACAGTACCTCCGGAAGGGCGGACACAAACAAACCATTCAGATACACCTGCAGCCGCTGACGTCTTTGCTCAACCAGATCAGCATTCTATGAATGGGAAAACAGGTAAACAAACGTATCCTCATTAGGGGAGAACCAGAAGAAGAAAATTAACGACAAATCCCCCAAATCCTTACCATATTGCCGAACTTTTTTTTCGGTGGAAAGTCAAGCGTTCTGACGGTCGGGTATTGTTTCTGCAGACGTCGGTGTAGTCGATAAAATTCGTTGTACCGCCGATAAACGCACCAGCTTTCGTTGCCCGTCGTCGACCCACTGACACCGGACGGTGTGATGCGTATCTCGTACACGTGGTATGGGCGCCTTGATCGACCCCCATCAGACGTGCGCTGGATCGCCTTTGGAATACTGAAGCTGAAGAAGGTGGCCGAAAGCCGGTTCGCTCTTGTTAGCATACGCAAACGATGGTTTTCCCTGGTAAGTGGTGGAAAAATTGGACATTAGGAAAACAAAACAATCCAGAACTCTTCGAAACAGAATACATTCCAATACACCTACAGACTCAGTGCGGCCACACGTGACTCCAGCAGATGGCAACGCTCTTCGAGTTCTTGGTTTCTTCGCTTGAGCATTTCATCTCCGGTGGTGCTCCGGTGATCATCGGACGTTGCGCACTGTTCGCTGTAGACGAGCGAACCCGATCGGGTCCGGTTCCGGCAGGCAACGTTCGAACTGTTGTCCTCCTCCGTACCACGACCTTCGCCACAAAACGAACTACCGGATGTGGAGAGGGAACTCGTAGTAGCGCTGGCAGAGGAGTAGTTAAGTATACTATCTTCCGCGACTTCCACCGTCGGTGGTTCAGATCCGGGCTTGTCGGAACACCAGTTCGCGGTGCTATTTCGCAGCGTTAGTTCATCCGAATAGCCAAGCAGTGCCTCCGTCACTGCGTACGGTATCTCTTCCCTCGGCGTTACAATGCTTCCGGAGGTGGTAGTGGTGGTATCTTTAGGTGGTGGTTTGACCATTGCTTCCATCGGCCGTACGGTGGTGTTTGGAGGAGTCAACTGACGTGGTACCAAGTCTTCCAGGATTTCCCGCTGTACCGCATTCACTTTGCGTGCCGGACCGACAGGTCTTCGGGTGGCGATAATCGGTTCCGGTTTCGGTTCCAGCACAGCACGCCCGGTAACGATACGGTTAAGCTCCGGTCGGTCGATTACGATCGCGAACAGTATCGTACCTAATCCGGCGGCCACATTGGGCAGTAGCGATTGAACCTCCGCCTGCCGCAACATGGCCCATGGTTCGTAGTGTGTTTCCAGCAGGACTGCATCTCCAAGCCACATCAACACGTACCGTTCCAACGCATGCTCGTTGAGAAATGCGCGCAGTAAAGCACGGGCACGTCCCCGCCGTGTGACGACATGCTGCAAATTACAGAAACGATCGCGCTCGTCGCGTGTCAGATGGTTGGAGGCAAAGTCCCAAAAGCATGGCCGTTCCACCGGCGGTCTACCCTCCGGTGGGCCAAAATATTCGAGTATGTTGAACGGGATCCAGGCGGCAGTACGAAGCCCGTGCGACAGCACCCGTTCCCACACATCGCACAGCGTACTTATGAGCGTATCCTCCTCGGTGGCTAGCTTCGTGTGACTGCCGTACTGGTTCTGGCACTGTCGCATCGTTGCCAGCAGTTCGTCCATCAGCATCTGTCGATCATGGTCACGTGCGGGTTCCTGTTCGGCGCTAGCGCCCCGACTAACACCGACAATGTTTTCCAGGGTGGACGAATTCAGGACAAAGTTGCTCATGCCCACCATAGCAAGGGGCAGTAGAAGTGTAATTATGAAGCTATTTGACAGCTGCTATCGGGGTTTGCTTCACCAAACCAGCAGCCAACAATCTGAAAAAAAAACAGATTATATCGCATTATTCCTCATGAATGCAGATATTTGGGAGAGCAATTTTGCGAAACTCCATCTAAACAATCATACACACACCCTGCAGAGATTGAGCACAAAGGTAGAACAAAAAAAACACAGCTTTTGCTTGGGGGGGAGGAAAACAACTCCAAGGCCAAAGGCCAAGGCCACTAATCTACACGGATGATTTTACGCTAGCTTGACGAAACTATCGCTTCTGGTTGTGTTTGGCGTTTTCCTTGATCGCGATGAGTAAGCTTTGTTTATACGTTTGTTTTGCTCATAACAAATGACAGCGGGAAGTGAGGAAAAAAACAACGACCAACTGAACTGACAGATACTGACCGATCTTCTGTCAAATGTGAAGTCACGAAAGGTAAACAAGAAAGAGACCAAAAAAATCCGTTTAGTTTCTTCATTATATTGTATTTTCAGCAGTTTAACCCGTATCCTTTGTTTTTAAATGCATGTATAGATACTGGGCCTGATAAATTATCAGTCAGTGCTGCACACTTGCACACACATGTTGATTGAAGTTTTTTTTTATTTATCTCGATTTCTGTCTCCGTTCCCACGGATTCCTTCTGTATGTCGAAAATATTGAATTGCATTATTTTTTCATAATCCCTGCAATAATACCCATAGTTGCACAAATAACGAAATGTTGTAATCTACTTATCGGAAAAAGCAAAATGTATTTCAAACTCTGTTCTGTACCTGCACATTGCACTCTGCTTGTAGTTCTGCCTCATTGTCAAACTCTACGTGCACTTGGTTGTTTTATAATCGCTTCGGAACGAAAACATTGAATATTGTCAAAACAAACCTTTATTTCAAACCCACCAATTGCGGTGAGATCTTGCGGCATTGTACAGTTCTATTATTGCGGTACGAGAATAGATGGAAATTGAACGCCACTGGTTGTAAAAATAATTGAAGTAAACGCTCATACATTAACGGAAGTGTACATCATCAACCTCACGTAGCTGCTAGAGTTTCGTGCGTTATCGACGATGAGTCTCCCGGCCCGGCAAGTGATCGCTCGATGGAGCCGATTAGTAACCTGCAACCATTGGTTTGTTCCGAATCCACCGATCTGTAGCCGATTGCTGGAGTGTTCCGTTGTACCACAGCTTCCCAGCAGCACCAGTCATTACCGTTCGTACAGCTCGATGAATCCGAATGACTTCATTGCCACCTCACTTATCGATTCCGTCACGTTTGTGACCGTCTGTTCGGACACTCTTGAATCGTTGGTCGACTACTTCGAGCAGATTATCGACGAGACAAACACTCTGAAGAATCCGGACGTAACATACGGCGTAAGTAAACATCAACAAATGCAAATCTGATGAACTGCTTTTCCTGATCGTTTCTTTCCCTTGCCAGGATGGGGTACTGACAGTCAGCTTCGGGGAACCTCACGGAACGTATGTAATAAACCGGCAGCTACCAAACCGTCAGATTTGGCTCAGCTCACCGACTAGCGGCCCCAAGCGGTACGATTTCATCCCGGACAAGCGTACAGTGAATGAGGGCTATTGGCTGTACCGGCATGACGGCGTTACGCTGCACGAGTTGTTGCAGCAAGAGATTAGTGCCATTGTCGGTAGGAAGTTAGAATTTTTCGCTCTACCCCATAGCCAAAGAACGCAGGACAAAACTGGACAGGATGGATGAACGAATTACTTTCATTGTGAGACAAAAAAAATGCAATGTTAGGTTTAGACTAGTAAAAAAGAAGGTAGAGCATGTTGATGTTGACAATTCTTGTGCAGCACAGATGAAGCGATGCAGAAACGGAAATTAAAGGACAATGCAGGAATCAATTTAACCAGCCCAATCGCGAAGCGTTCCTTATTGATTTAGCATCCTGGCGAGAAATGAATCATACAATCATAGAAAAATCTTGTTGGGTTACAGATAGCTAAAACGGTAATAAAAAACAAAACAAATCTTGTCCAAAACAAATTTGATTAGTATCTTCCGCTAGCTTGTTATCTTTCAAAAGAAAAGATTGAGTTTCCGTAGTATAATCTTGATAGGGTGGTTCCTTTTTTAACTGACCCCAATATTGTTTGTCAATATTGTAAGAATACTTCAGAACATTCGATTTATTTTATTTCAAATTAGTTCAAATGTATAACGAAAGAGATTGTTGAGCGTTTGGATTGGCTCTTTCGGACATAGTTTATCGCACCGAAAAGTTTATACGGCTTGGTCTCAACTGTCGGAAGCCGAGAAGTGAACTGCTGAGGACCTTGCGCTCGCCAAACTTAGTTCGATTCGGTCAGTATCATGAGGATCTGATATCAAAGATACCAAAAGTGAATTATTTAAAGATTTTGCAAGATGAAATGATTAGTTAGGTCACTCCGTCCATCTTCATTGAGACTGAGTTTAAAATGAATATCCCAGAGTGTATTTGACTTTGGAGAATGTAATGTGCTTCCCTGAGATACCCTACAAAAAGTTAATTAAGATTAACTCTAGGTCGCAAGATTGTTTGCTTCCTATCAGGTTAGAACTTTTAACCCAATTTAACCGATTTGGATGAATGGTGGGGCACTATTTTTTATAAACATCTTCCCCGAGTGTGAAGATCCTAAGGTCTGGTTTCCTGCAATGTCTTGCGAACTTTGCGTTGATAAAAACTGGGTGAAACTGGATTTCAAATGAGCGTATAAACATAAATGAATGCTGGAAAGTGCAAATATAACTAAATCAATAGAAGTATTTCTCAGAAATCCCTTTTTTGAACAGACACCAACGCGTGTACTGCTTTATTTTCCATTCCGTTTTGCTCTCGCACTGTTTACAGACGTGATTTCTTTTTTTCCTTTCTTACAATTTTTCTGGTATTTTCTTTTATTTGTTTTGCATTGAAACGTGGTTCTACAATGTTGTCGCTCGATATTAAAGAAAAAGCGCTCGGATCCTCGCCCTTTTTTTAAACAACGTCGTGTAATGGGAGGGGGGAGGAGAGACGGGGTGCACGTTGTATTTCTCACATTGTAATGCGTCATTCATTTCATATCCTTATCACTACGGTATACAAACAGACGCGCGCTGATCATAGGTATTTATGTGTGTGTTTGCCTGCTTGCATGCACGTGTGCGTGTGTATGTATGTGTGTGTGTGTGTATGTGTGTGTGTGTGTGTGTGTGTGACTGTTTATATAATTGGATATCCTTTGTGGCACCAACAGCAAACACGAAGCAGTGCTTTTAATATGCAAATACATTGCTTTTTATCCTTAAAATTGCAGCATTTTGTATTTCTTTGTATTTCGTTTTACTATTGCCTTGGAACCCGAAAGCGCTTCTTCACTTTTGTATAGTTATATTTCGTTATCAATATTACGCTTTTTGCAGTGTTCTTTTTCTAGCTTTATTCTTTCCCGCACCTCACTTACAGCGTCTCATCGTTATTCGCTACTCTTACAATGTCGGTAATGGGGTTTTTAATTGATCCGAAATGATTAAACTTTTCAGTACATGATTTTTGTTTGCTTTTGCGTTTTTGTGTTTAACCACTTTTTACGTAAAACGTGTATTGCTGTAATGTTATGATGATTTTTTTGTTCCTACCACATTCCACTTTGAAATATTTTCGTCTCCTCCACAATCCGTGCATATTTAATGCTAACACACATCCTTATACACACACACACGGGCGCACACGAACACACTAACAGGTTCAGTTTTAAATTATTACACCAATTAACCGCGATTCCGCCATCTATACGGCTTTACGAACCGGACTAATGGTGTTTTGTTTTTTTTTTCGATTATAAATAAATAAACCGATTCCGTCTAGATGCGATCGCCACGGGCTCAAGATAACTCTCAAGATGAGAGGGGGAAACGGTACGGCATAATCAGAATATGTTTACGAAAAATAATGATAGTAATTATATTATTTTAAAGCATAATATTTATGACAATAACCGGGTACTGTCTATCGAACATCGTCTAGTCGCTGCTGACAGTTTGAAAGTAGATGTAGCGGTAGTAGTAGTGGAAGCGGTATTATTGGTTTCGTTTCTCACTTATCGTACTTCATATGCAGCCCGCTATGATCCTTAATAGTACCAAGAAATGATCTTTCCTCATAATGCCCCTTTAAAAATCAAACCATCCAGTGCCGTTTGCGCATATTTTGAATCGTGAAAATGAACGCTATTTTGTTCGTTGTGTTGTGTGGTGCCGCAAGTTTATGTGGGTTCAAGGTGTTTTTTTTTGTTGCTGTTTGCACTTTTTGAAAGTGGGTTTACTCGTGAAAATGAACTTGATTGCAATGAGCCTGTCGATGATGTCGATTGTATGGCGGAAACCTACATTATTAGCAACTATCTACTGTATTGTTCTTTTCCTTCGTTATTCTCCTTCCAAACTCATTTTTAGGAACAAAACTAATGGGAAGTCCTTAAGGCGAGATATACAGTCAGGAACTTGGAAGGCATCGAATATATGTTTTTGAAGTTTTTAGCTTATGAGCAAGAACACAGAACTTCTCAAAAATCCTCCAACTGATCCTGGATTTTATTTTCACTCGCTTTTTGATTCTTTTTTGATTTATGGGCAAGGTTCTGACAAACTTAAAAACAAGCTTCACTTTTTGAATTGTTTATTCCAACGTTATTTAATCAATATAATTTTACCAAATTTATTAAATTTTAGATCAGGGGTACCCAAACGTTGTGTTTTTTCATCCAGCGCTCATTCAACGATATTTTGTTCCATGAAATAATCAAATGTTCTCAACACGTTCAGTTTGGTTTTTTGTTGTTGAATATTTTGGCTATTTTCCATCAATTGGGATGAAGCTTTTGTACTTGCTGCTTCTTTTTTAGCTTGTTTTTCAAATATTATAATTTCCCAAAGTTTGTACTGAAAAGCAATAAATATTGTTTGATTGAGCTACTTATTCTGTTTATAAAATCTCACAAAATGTCCTTCTTTGAGCTTCTGAATGTATATCTCTCCTTGATAGAATTTTCACAGCAATCAAATCAATCATTTCAGCAGGATAAGGAAAACAAATCCCATTTGTTTTCGAAAGAAACTTGGATAGTTGGATAGATTGAATTGGTTGACGTTAATAAAAATGTAACGCTAAAACAAAACAAAAATGATTCAGTGTGCAGAAATCTTTTACCTGCCAGAAGCAAACGGTAGTAAACCAAATTAGAGCTGGATGTATCAACTTTGTATCCTTAACGTTTTAAAAATATTCATTGCATATACCTTTTTTTTCTTTTAAAACCTATTTCGCTATACTTCTCTATCCCCGCTACTACGCTACATCTGCCCTACCGTTCGCCTGCCTTCCCGTATGTACGTGCAATGCCGCATCTTAGTAATGAATGATTAGGAATTGGTCGGTACATTTAATCGACAATTTTTAATTTAAACCGCCCAAACAATAAAGTCTCTATAACTAAGATTTGCCAAACTTATTACAATATTTATGTGTGTGTGTGTGTGTTTTTTGTTTGTTTGTTTTAACAATCACTTATATATGCATCTATAGTTAGCTTTTTTTTGTTGCTTTTTCATATATGACAGAAACAAACACTATACAACATTCACGCATTTATCGGTCATTCGTCAGCTTTGCTATCGCGCACAATTCCGGCCATTCTGTCACGTCCTAGTGCATCGTTTCGCGATTTTTTGTTTTGGACTATCAGTTTGTGTAGGCGCATTTGTTAATTATAATCCTTTACTTTAACTGCGTTTTTGGGGAATAAAAAATAAATAACATAAACGCAACGTCGGCGTGTACAATATCACCTTTTCTTAAAATTGCACTTGTTTAAAACGTCGCTTACACACGACAGAACTAATACCAAATCTCCTCTGATAGGTAAATCGATTAAAAACACACAAACAGAAATTGCCCTTCAGATTTTAAGGCCACAAACAAAGAAGAACACATTGTTTTAAAACAGAAGACTAGACTAACATGTAGATGAAGCTCACTTTAAAACAGAGCTTATAAAAGGTCCAGATAATGAACGCTTTAAGCGATCAGGGCCCACTGTACACTTTGAAATTGAGTTTCAATTTGCGCTATTTGATATAAATCACTCTGGAGACCTAATTAAAGATTAAACGAACAAAACGAGGAGTGCTTTTAGAGGTGAAGCTACAGTTACAGTTAATGACATTTTGGATCTCTTGTATCGAGTTATTCTGACGAGAAATATCAATTTAATAGCTTTAAAACTGATCATTTTTTGGAGTTTAAAAAATGTACAGGGTACAAAATAATGTTTGGGGTCATTCACAACAGATAACAATCAAGACATCGAAAAGTCTTATCACAGTGTCCAGACTTTCATGGGCACTAAATGGAGTTCTTCCATTAAAAAAATCTCGAGTGAACTGAGGTGATGCTGTACACGCGAACATGGTTTTTTTTAATGGATCATCAATCTGGTTGTGTAAATGTTATCTTCCATCAGTTTTCTTTTGCTGCAGTTCTACCATAACTCGAATTTTCTAGCTGTGCCGTACCTCTGACCTACGTTGCCCTGTGGTATGTGTTTACACTTTTGAGACTTTTTTTACCGCGCGATTAGAACACGTGAGACCAGCATTAATATATGTGCACAAAACGCGCCAACTTAGCCGATGCGATACACCATTTCCTGGTGGACTGTACCGAGAATGTATCGAAACAATAAATTTGACGAAATCTTTGACCACGCGGAAGCCTTGGGCACGCAAAGCGGCAAACGTCTGCTCTACTACGGTAAGCTTGGGCGGTTCCTCACGTACCTCGCAATCGCTTAATTGAACCGATATAAGTGGAATAGAATTATGTACAATATATAAATATACATTTATATATAACACTATCAGATAACTTGTCGTACTAAAAACGAAGAAAAAAAAAACTCCACCATAATTATGCCTAAAAGGTAATATGTTGTTGCCCTCTCGCGGTGTTTATAGAGGCTAATGAGGCTATACAGCCCAAAGTCTCTATAAAACGATCAAACAAAAACAACAACTCTCGTGGTGTTTTGCGGGGGAGGGGGGGGGGGCGGAGTGAGAGGGAAGGGTTTTTGAAAGCGCTAACAGCGGAAAGAACTCTTGCAAACACCATGCAATATTACAATAAAACATATCTTCCGCGCGCGCGCGAAATAAAAAAAAAGGGAAAAAACATATAAAACATCTTCACATCCACAACACACTTAATGAACAAAACTAAAGCTTTTTTGAATGGAATAATCGCATTTAGCCAGAATCATACGCTAATTGTAAAATAGTAACAATAAAGTGTGTATTGTAAAGAAATATTGCAACAAATCTGGGCCGAAAGGGTTCTTTTTCGTGAGGATGAATAAATTTTGAAGTCCACCAAAGCCCGCAGAAAAACCACTCGCTACCAGTCATCCAACAATCTTCGCCACACTGCTCTGCGTGCCTTATTCGCTATGGGAGGTGTTTCTTCGTGCCTGATGCCGGGGGAGAATGATTATTATATCACACGTATCTTGTCTGTCCGCCATTTGCTTTTCGTTCGCTTTCTCTTTTCTCTTTCGTTTTTCATAACCTGCTGATGGTGTTCGGCACTGGGGAAAAGGGAATCTTTCCCCATCTTATTCGTTCCTTACGCATTCCCAGCCTTCAGTGTGTTTGTGTGTGTTTGCTTCTGGATGATTCGTTTTTATCCCCCGTTTTTCCAACCCGTACTGGAATTTCGATCCTTCGATTCCTTTTTCTCGCTAGTCTTGATATCATATTAGATCAGTGCACACCTTTCCCTTCGGGACGGGAAGAGGAGGATGTGTTAAGTATCGTCACTTATACTACAGACGCACAACAATGACACACACCATCTCCATACATATGACAGTGGTACCGCGGTTGCACAGAAAGGAATTATCAGGTGGTTGGTGAGCTGGGATGGAGAGAAGGTGGCAGCTGGCACTACGACGACTGCAGGATGACGACGATACCGATGGTGTTGTTGGTGGTTGAGGCGGTGGCATTAACAGCGACGCACGACTATTGATCCGGTGCCGGCTTTAGTTCCTTGATCTGTTTGATCAGGTAAGCCTTCTCGTCGTTAAACTGTTCATCCTCCGAACGGTCGGTGTGGAATCGGGTCAGGAAATCGACAAGCTTCTCCTGGTTGCGCAGCAGTATATCCAGGATCGGTTTCGGTTTGTTGGGATTCGCGACGAACACCTGTAAAGAACGAATAGTTATGCTCCGTTTCATTTGGTTGGTAACGAATAAGAATAGAATCGTCCTCATCTAGCTGATCAAGAATAGCGTGAATTAGCTAAGTTCCAGAAGCTTTATGGCTGGAGATTTTAAATGGCCAAGTCGTCTAAAATGAATGAAAACTTCCAGTTCGAGGATGTCTATTTTGAAGTTCCTAGAATATCCAGGCTTACCTCTACCGACGATTATCAATGCGTTTTTTTTTTAGAAACTCTTTGTCTTTATGGCTCTTGTGGTTAACGAGAACAATGAAACAAAACATCTACACATTGTCTACAGATTTTCTTGAGAACTGCGAAATCAAGCTTGATAAAGTACTGCCAACAATTACTAGCATTAAACAACAACAATCCAAGAGTTCATAACTTCTGTACACTGCAGTCTGCTGTCAGTTTTACGACTATGGGCGTATGAAAACACATTTGCAAATTGTGATCAAATCTCTTTGCTCCTATGAGTTTATACAATACTTGAGTATCAAAAAAAAGAGTTTAAGGTTTTTGTTAATACTTGTAATAATAATAGTTTAAGGTTTTTGTTAAATCCTTTAGTTCGCTGAATGACATTGGCGAATTGAATAGCCAATGTATTCTGAATTTACAACCAATATTTTAAATTCCCAATAGAATTTTAACAATGTTGCTCGCAACCTAAATTTAATGTGTTTTTCAGACATTTAGCTCTTTGCTTCAAGAAGCTTGGCGACCACTGAACTAGATTGATTAATATCTGAAAATTTACCATTTTTTAATGTTAGGGACAATATACTTAAAACTGGGGGGGTAGACTTATTGCACTCTGTGCAGTGTAGCGTTAGATTGATTAGAAATTATAAATTCTGATCTTATAAAACTTTATGGGTTGAAATGCCTGCGGGAGAACGAGATTATTTAATCTGATCTCATCCGGATTTCTTAGGGATCGATATTATCCGAAGGATTTCCACATCACTAAAAACAGTGTCTAGATAACACTGTACATGTCTTCTACGTTGAGGAGAACAACAAGTTTCGTAACAGTAACAGTATCAAATGTTCCCAAAAATGGACACTCACGGACTTGAGGACCGATTTGGGAACTCTGTTCTATTTTTTTCTGTTTTCTTAGCTATCATACCTTGAATACGTGGAACGCTTCAAACTGTATGTTGCGCGATTTCTCCTTGAGCATGTTCATCATCAGCTTCAAGTTGTCCGGGTTGGAGATATACTTCGTCATAACCTGACCATATGCAAAACAACAAAAAAACATAGATCGAATTAAACGTTAGGCCAATGTCGACGAAGGGATGCCGATACGTACCGTGAAGTTGTGTCGATCGAGCAGCAGCTCGCCGAGCAGTTTGAGGCTCTGCCGACGCGTCACGTAGTTTTCCGAATTGAGCAGATGTTCGTAATGGTTAAACACCTTGTCGTAGTTCTGCTCGAGAAACTCGGCGCACAGGATCTTGTGGCGGGTGAGCAGCTCTTTGAACGTGGAAAATGCATCGGACGCTATGTCGAACGTAGACACTTCGACGTAGCGGAAGAAGTTGAAGAACTCATCCGAATGGAGCATTATTTTTGCGAGCGCTTCGTAACGGGCACACTCCCGCAACATCGTACCACAGTTGAGTGCGATCTCCTGATGTTCGTAGCTGGAGAAGAAAGGAAAGGAATGTGGAACCGAAGCAGTATGGAGATGGACAGGTGTATGCATACCCAGCCATGAGCGTGAACAGAATCTCCGGCTTTGTGCAGATGTATTCCACGGTCGGCGACCGCGTACCGATCTGTCTTCTGAGCACATTGTTGAAGATCTGCGCCACGTCCTTCTTGCCCTCGAAGTCGATGCGGTTTAGGTTCTGCAAGCGGATAAGAAAATTGTCAATCATAAGAGGGGATAGTTCGAGATGCATCCCAATCGGGAGGGGATCTTACCTGAATGAGCAGTAGTAACAGATTAGTGCTGTACAGCTCATGGGCCAGCTGGGAGACGACTATTTCGGTTTGCGGTTCGGCGTCCGATGTACCGTAGAGCATGTTTTTGATCAATACCTGGAATGGAGGAGAAGGAAAATATAGCAATTATCTTATCACACGATTACACGATCACAAAATGAAACATTCTTATGAATGCAAAAGAAACATTAAACGTTATTCTCAACAGATCACTATTGACAGATGAATAATAGATGAATGATCACCTGACACAAGTGACAAAAACAAGGTGGTAAAATTCTAATCAGTCATTATTCTATTCGCAATACTGTAATTAATTGACTGTTTACTCATCCGACACCATCTCTATAAACGATATGGTCATTCGTTTTATTATGATTATTCAACACAGTGCGCAATAAACATCTACCAAACGATTGAACAAAATAGCCAAAACAGGTTAAACAGACGAGTGTCTGAATCCGAAGGTCTTAACCTTAACGGAAAGCGTGCGTTGGAATTTCCACGAGCAGAGAACGGAACGCGGAATAGGGTACGAACGTAAGCTTTTCAGATGTTTTGAAACTGTACCATGCAAATCCGTTTGGTTCCTTCCTCGTAAGCGCATAGCGTTATGCCCTATTGGCAGGGTCATGCGTCATCGGCTTACTAAGCTTTAGCTTACGGCGCATTTAGTTGGCTAGTCATTGGAAAAGCTTCCCCAAGTGTTTGGTCTAACCTCCTCCAACTGCACAGTGCTGGCAGTCGGGAAGGAATGCGACATCGAACTTCTTACATTACGATAAAGAATTCCTATTTCCCTGAGCCTCTGTGTTTGCTCAAGATGATGATTTCTCGCATTCAATGCATTCCCGAGATAGTGTCATCAGATATAGCTCAGTGCAACATCAGCTACTGAAGGAATGGAACGAAAAAAAAAACAACCAAACAATAATCCGACACCGAAAGCGAAACTGTTCCAGCGTATGTACTGCGCCCGAGAGGTCTTGGTTTCTGATGGCTACAATATTGCCGCGCTTGCAAACAGACTTGCTGCCACCTTGTTTACATATCTCACGCGACACACACTACAACAATGCCAATGATTCATACGGTACAGTACTGGCATGAAGTATTACCACAATGTGTTTATGTTTCGCATACGGAAGCTGCAATGGGTACAAACAAAAAAGAAAAAGTAAAATAAAACAGCACCATTGTAACACTTGTATCCACCGTTACTGCCAACGTCAACCGAAATGTTTACACATTAGTCATATGTAAAAGGCACCTTAAGTAGCTGTTAAGTAGTTCGATTAGGCGCTACCGAACTGATTAGAAGTTTGCTTGTTTAGTCGAAAATTCATTCAGGATGGATTTTTAATACATTGTTTTTGTTGGGGGTGGAATGAATCGATTTGGGTAACAGGTGGAACCTTCTCTGTACTAAAAATAGGACATATTTATTAAAAATAACAGAGCTGAGAGTTCATATATATTCAATTGTGAGCTAATGAATGCATCAAGCAATCAGGGGCCATTAAACAAGGTGTCATTGATTCCGTGTGAATACCGTATTCATACCAAAATACAAATATATTGTTTAGCTACAAAGAATATACCACTCAGTTCACGAGTTTGTGTGCAGTTTCGTCCTCATATCCATTTTGCTATAAAACTTAATTCTTGTTTCAATTCTGAAGTGGGCGAGTTATTCCAAATTATTAAAACCATATTTGGGTATGCACGCACAGTTTGTTGAACGTTTTTGGTGGGAAAATTCTACCCAAAAAGTGACATCATACAAGCCACACTGAGCGAACGTGACTTTCTCGTGCTATTCTCAATCGAAGCGAAGACTTCCGCCTTGGCGCAGACTTCGATTTTATTGCGTATATGAATTATGGCTTTCCGTCAAATCCCCAACCGAGAGGTTCTCACTGGTGGTGATGTTGTTGCCGATCGAAACATGCATATGCACGTTACACAGCCAACGTTAAGAGCCTCATAAAACTTAAGCTATACCCTCGCCGCGTTTAACGGCCCGGTCTTTATTCGCGACGACCGCCGGGGTCAGAATTCTTTCCCAGTGGCGAAAGTGTTCCGGAACGCCAAAGCCTGTGAGTCACTCGGCGGTGCCGGCCGCGCAGACGTGCTTGCGTATAATGTAACAGACACACGCAGTAAGAGTGGTAAAAATAACCAAACCATGCTCTTTACTGCTCCCCCAACAAGCTCGGTACAGCAGCTTTAGATGCGTCAGACATAACGCTACGCACATTGGGGCGCATACAACATGTAAACCCGTTTGCAACGGAGTTTTTGCTTTTCTTCTCACGCGCGGTCGCTGGTTCTTCCTTCTGCATGGCAAAGCAGAAAAGCCCGCCGTCAATGGAATGACGCCGAGACGATGACTCATGAGACGATCGATGAAGAATCGATGTAGCTCTATGACTTCTGTGTGAAGGTTTCGTTTTCTTTTTTTCATGTAAATGATCACACTTCTTGTGATGTTAAGATGAAAAGATCTTTGAGGAAAAAAAAGGAATTGCGCTACTGTTTATGTGAAATAAATATTTTAATACATAAACATTACTAGTAGAATAGTTTTGGACTGGTTGTACTGAAACTACAATATCTAAACAAAATGAACCATTATCTTGCATCAAAAGGGGCAGCAGTACAAAAAAGCAACAAGAGCACCACCAGATGTGGAGAGAGAAACCGGTGAAATCTTCGTGAAGGCAACCGTGCAAACGCCGGCACGTGTGGGTGCTGGTATACCGAGTAAAAGTAAGTATCTAGTCCGGAACCGAAGAATCGTAGAGAGAGGAAAAAAAACACACACACACACAAACCCCGAAGAAAACCAAAACGTATCGGGGCACGATTCAATTGTTCACATTCAAAACCCGAAACTTGAAGAAAAGCCCACAAAAGCTGATACCGAAGACATCAGGGGCTTATTAAGGGGGGCACTTCATCGACTAGTTATTAGTACCAGAACAAAGCGAAATGTAATATAATTTTCATTACCAATAGTGTAGAGATATTGCTAGAGATGGCGGAATGTGTTACTTACCAAATTCTTACTGACATCCTCCTGTGCCTTTTCCGCCTTCTTATCGCCGCGTTCCAGGGAATTGACCGCCTCCTTCAACGCTTTCACCAGCTCCTGGGGGCTTTTCTGTGACTTTCCGAAAAGTGGCATCGTTAATTTTGTCTGAATTCTTGTTGCTGTAACACTTCCTAATCTCTCACACTACCGTTGCGAACACTTGTAAATGTTTTTTATTAAACAATATAATCTCGTGTATAACACTATTGCACAAAAAACACAAAAACACTAGACACGTCTTGTTTGATGGTGCAAACAGCAAAAATTGTATACTGCAAGTGAGGGAGAGAGAAAACAAAAACGGTTGTGGTTTATTGATGAACAGATTTCGGTCGAGGAGCTTGGGGGAATTGATTTCGGAAGTGTTTGTGTGGACAGATTGAAAAAAACACAACAGCGAAACGCGTAAACGAAGATGCGCGCACCGATGCGTTCACCACGATGCACAATGCAAGAATGCACTGCCGGTCGGTTGCACCACCGTACCGAACGCACCGCTTTCGCGAGTGCTCCAGGTACGATCAACAGCTGGTCGGTGGAATTGCTCACAGGAGCGGCGACATATATCGCTATGCGCGAGTCCGACCGCTCGTTGCTCAACATGTTTCCGGAGTGTCAAAATGAAAAAACGAGTCTGACCTTGAAATGAGTCCGGCCCGGTAAAGATGGTACCGGTGACGGTTGCTCACAGGGCAAGACCGTTCCAAAATCCGGCCAGGACCGTTCCGCCGTACGGAGTGCTAACTATTCTAAGGTTGTAGTGCCGTACCGGCAAGGGAAAAACAAAATCCACAATGGTGGACCGTATCGCGCAGAAGTTATACCGCGCAGAGTTAGAAGGAACATTTAGGATGATTTAAGAACGCTACAGAATTGAAATTTTGGTGGAAACTACAAGCCGAAAAGACGAAGATATGCACCGTCTAAGTGCATGCACTAAGGAATTCGTAAACTTACCACAACGCTGCAATTGTAAATTGAATGCAAAACTGGTTAAAACTCAACCGACTTCAATGAAAACTTCTATAAAGTGAATCGACTGCTGGTCAACGGTTACTTTGCTCACGACACTTGCGATGTACCGATGAGCAATTGACAAGTGTCAGTTTGTTCCAGCGCATTCCACCAGCTCACTGTGACAGTAGCGGCTGTTTGGGGGGATGGGGGGATTATTCGCGAGCTTTCAAAAAGACAGTTTGCTCAATTGCCTGCTTTCATGTGAGGGTTAGAACAAATTATTTGTACGTAGTTTTCTTGCATAATTTTCTCCACTGCACAATTACTGAAATTAATCGCTCCTTTACACAAAGCTATTTTTTACAAGTGAATTTGGTTGAATGTACCAGGGCTGTTAGTGTTAAAAAACGAATTTCTCCTCTTGGCTAGCTAATTTTTAGTGTTGAGGGTAATCAGGGGCTGAAGGTCTTACTCACTCTGCTCAACAAATGTGAGTGAGTGAGCGGGCAGCTTTCTCGCCGGTGAAAGAGGTACCTTTTTAAATAAAAATTTCAGTGAACGTTTCAGTGGCGTGAACAGAAAATGTGAGCTCCTAATGACGGACCCCTCACTATGATGCTAACAAAATTTGTTTTAAAATAAGCTTCTCATTAGTGAGTCTCAGTGAGGATTAACAAATATATATATGGCACCGCCTCACGGAATGAGCAAAGCAGGACCAAATTTCTTACCTCACTGTATTTGAGGATTTCGCTTTGCTCAGCTAAATAAGAGAGTTGTACTATTGCTGTTTGATTGTTCTATCGAGACTGGGCCCTTTGCCCCTCAAAGGCCTTAAATAAATATCAAAGAACCTTCATTGCGAACCTAAAATGATATAAAAATTGGTAAATTTATTTGCACCAACAATATTTAAATAATCCCATCTCAATTAATTGCCAATTCCTTGGATAGTTTTCAATTCAATAAATCATTGCGCATGATATGTGTGTAGAAAAAAAAAACTTTGTTTCGGGGGCGTTTAGACCACATCATAAGTTGTGGAATTTTATCTAATCTGAACAATTCCCAACTCTCCAATACATTCCCTCTTCGTTGGCATTCTCCGTTGTAAGAACTGACTATCCCAGTGGTTGGCAAACTTCTTGGAGCAAAGATCCAAATATCATTAAAATAGTGATACTTAAAATTAAATTTTGTATGGATAGCTCCGTATATTAAGAGCAGATGAGAACATTAAAATTATTCCAACTAGTAATTACTTAAAATATGTTTTATAGTTTATAGTACGTTACAAAACTTCAAGTATGGCAGAAGTCTACGGTAACCGATACAAACATTAAAGTTCTTATGGAATTTGTTTAAAATAACTACAATTTCTTCTCATACTCTCACGAATCAGCTGTGCTTTGCTGGCCACTGGGCTATCCAACTATTCACTTAGTTTACCGGATTGTCAGATGTGCAAAACACTGCCTTAATGCTGACTGTGATGTTGCAAAGATAGTCAGAAACTTACTTACTTATCCGGCGCTACAACCGTTTCGCGATTTTGGCCTGCTTCTGAGAAAAATTCCTCTCAAACGCTGCGAGTTTCGTCAGCTTCAGACAAAGTCCATGTCGCAGAGGCGTATGCGAGTACTGGAACTATATATGTTTTCTACAATTCCAGCTTCGACCATCGCGACAGGTATTTTGAGGTAAGTTTTCAACTGCTAGTGGAGCTTCTAGCTGGTCGTTGATAATTCATCAAAGTACTGAGCCCATCGCGAGAGGACCTCTGCCTGGTAGCTGACCAGATCCTCATCCTTAGGCCTATAGCTGTTTCGGTGACCTGCTATCTTTAGGTAAAATTTTCTTCCTGGTCCGTATTGCACTCTGATTTCTTGAAGTTTTCGCACCCGTTGTTCCTCGCAGTGATGTTTCATGGAGCGGGGAACTTTTTTCTCTTCCCTTTCTATGCCTTTCTTCTAGCGTTCTATGCCGCTGCTGCATTGCTCGGTATGCGCAGTTCTTACGTTCTGTCACTTGCCTACATTCTCCGCCGACCAGAGATCTGGTGTTGCCCCGACGTGATGGGATTATAGCTTTAGCACAGTCTATAATATTCGTTTTTAGAGCGTCAGAAAGCTTAGGGAAATGAGATTAAACTGTTTTCCAACGCCTGTGAGCAAACTATTCCAATATACCTTGCGCTTTCGGTATAGTGTACACCCTTCGCTTATCAGCAGCGCTGCGTGCCGTGAGAGTCGGTGACTTTTGTCCACCGTGGCTCGCGATCTTTCGTATGCGCGTTTGTTCACCTATTGCCCTCGTTACTCACTGATTCTGTAAAGTGTTGCTTTACTTCTATTTTTGCTGATTATTATCGTCATCCGGTGGTGGCTCTCCCCCCTCCCACCCCCCAACTCTATATCCCCCTAAGCCTATAAGTGCTTCCTGTGCTCCTTCAGTGTAGGTGGTGTGGCCGATAAGCGTTCGGTGTGTTCCCAAAACGACCCGCTTTTCCCGATGCATTCGCTACACATGCAAACACATGATAGGGGGAGGCGTAAGCGCCAACTTATCGCTTGGAAAAAGACTGGTGACTAATCGTTTGACGTGTGTGGCATTTTCATTCGCAAAGCTATAAGCATAATCAACAATGGAAGAGGGGGAAAAAACATTATTTTTTTTTAGTTTTCCAAAAATATGAACAAAACAAAAAAGGCAAAAACTAAAAATGTTAACAAAAACTATCACATTTTTGAATTTTGTGTATCCCAACACTCGAGTAACTAGGGCAAAGACTATACATTTCTTTTCTTCAACGAATCTTAAATCCCAAGATGCTCCGTGAGTTTGACACCACTGGACTTGCATCAATCGATCCTGCACCACCCGTACGAAAGGAAGTGAACAATCTCCGAACCGAAAGATAGCAAAATTGGGGCTACTGCTGCTGCTGCTGCTGGTGGAGGTGATTGGCCCGCAACGTTTCGATTCGCATCACCGCCCCAAACCCAGCCGGAAGTTAAGCCCCACAGCCCGATTTCTCTTGCCGCGCGAGCTAAGATTTCTTTGCGTTTGTTTTGTTTGTTTTTTTTTCTATCGTATCCACTTTTGGTTTTGGATGGACATCGGTTGGTACATCGTGGGTGGGGAAGAAGCGGGAGGGGGAGGAGGGGGGGGGGAGAGAGTCTAATCGAACCGCACCGACACCGCGAACCGTGCCTTCTTTCGGTTTATTGAATCGTCCCTCGTTCCTCGTTAAAATTTTGCGGTTGAACTGGTTGAAGGTTAAAAGAACGGAGCGCAACGACTGATCGTTCTGCGCAGCGGCGCCCTCCTGCCTCTTCCTCGCCAATGCCTCACTTCTCGTGGACCATCGCGCACTCACTTATCTGTACCAACACGGACAAATAGTGCCACACTTGGTGTGCTACGTCACAATACACACACACAAGACGACATTGATGACGTCAGGGAAAGCATTTCGAAAATGTGTGCCAGAGCTATTACAACGCTGCTGGTAATTGTGGTTTAATGATGGTTAATGGGTAAAGGCATCTCCTTTACAGTTACATCTTGTCCCACCCCTGTCAGCCACGTGTCGGGATTAATGTTTGGCTCGCGTTGGTTACAACAAGTCGAGAGTGTTTTTTTTTTTGAATGTCTTGCAAAAAGAATTTCCCAACATTCGCGCATATAAATTATACGCTAGACAGACAAGAATGATTCTATTTCTGATATTCCCCCCCACCAGACTGTGCTTAGTTTGAGCCGTCACCAATGTAGACGATGTATGGGTCAGTCCACTGTCCACTCTTTCCAACTAACTGAAGATTCTACACCGAATATGACACTTCAGAATATCCTGTGGCGCTGGTATTGAGAAAATGTTTTTTCAGTTCAAAGTCAAAACTGTTGTACAGCGTGTTAGAGAAAGTCTACATTGTATTCAAAGCTATACTATTTTGTCACATTAAAACATGTGTATGGAAAACCCTGCCTGTGGCGTAACACCCCAGCATCACCACAGCGTTTTGTGACGTAGTAGGGTGAAGGGGGATCCCGCAGGATCCCTCTCATTATCTCTATCTATATATATAAAAAATTCTCCACCTCTCTCAATCTCACTGCAAATATATCGCTCTGTTACTGGTTAGACGTTATTACGCCTTATTTCCAACAGCATCTTTTTCGTAAATATCTCTTGTGAACCGAGTAAAACTATTTAAAAATAATAAGGATGAGATCTTACTGTTGTGCAAATATGGTAAGCAACATTGCTGAATGTTTTGTATTGGACAAATTACTTTCTTCCTTATCTATTCTCTATATTTTTGTTAAATTCCTTCACAATAAATGAAGCGATAAACGACTATATAGACAAGCAGTTCTATTAGTTGTTTTTGTATGGTAACAAAATTTAACAAAACAATTTGAGAAATAAACGTGCTACAGGTTGATAGTTGAATGTGTTGACAGGGAGGTCGATATTGCACCTTGAAGGACCTTAATTAAATCCCATTCCGATAATTCTCCCGTACGTATACGTTTGTATACGTTTTGACGTATGGCTTTTCCGCTGCACAGCTGTTCATACAAACAGGTAAGCCGAATCAGCCAGTGAATTTCTAATTAGAATATTCTACTAAAACAGTTTCGATCAGCTGCTAGGCAAATGTCGAAAACATAACATTTTTGCGGCAGGTCTGTCGCAGTTAAGGACATATATCCTAGATTCTATCATTTCCATATCATGCAACCCTAATCTTTCTAACTTAAAGTATCATAGAATTCAATGTTGCAATGTTTTTATGCTTCTGCGCATGGGAAGTTCTTGCATTTTACAAATTAATTAAAAAAAACAGTTCAAATACATTCATTTCCTTTGTGAGTCTTTACACGGAAGTAAAACTATTCCAGGTATGATCCTGATCGGATGGGAGTCAAATTCCACATGGGATCGGATTTTTCCCATCCCAACATTTCCGTCCCATGATTGGTTATTAAATTTAAATGACGATTTGAAAACAAAGAGCATATTGGATTTCACATTCGTAAATGTTCAAACGTTTAGCTGCGTTTTACTAAAATTCACTTCTATTGGCGAAAAACTGATACAGAGTACAGGAATTGGAACTATTGGAGTTTGGGTGAGTTTTGGAAGACATTTACTTCTTTTAGTATCATTCATTCCAATAATAAAGTAACTAAGACTAAGTTTAGACCTAGGCAGTCGAATTTGGTTTTCTACAACGGATCTCAAAGTTTGCATTCAATCCATATAGGCAATCTTCGAGACAGCAGTCCCGGAGGATTCCCTAATCTCGAAAATTCCGCGAATGTTGAAATTCGGGTGCAATATCTTTTGTACTTGAAAGTTATGAAACAGTCTTCACCTATTGGCTGGAATTCGAATTCATTCGGTAGGGATTAAGGTGGAATTAAGCCTTCATTCATTCGTTCATTTCGTGAGGGTTTCATTTTGGAAGAGTATCCATGGAAGAGTATCCAGAATGTCCATGAAAAACTGGACACTTTGATGTTAATGTGTGTTTTTTCAATTCGATAACAAATATCGTGTTTGTTATCTGATGTGTCTATGTTAGCGCTAACGCTTGAACCTACGCCTGTAAACAGGGGGTTGGATGGCAAGGAAAGGTCAGGACGCACATCCGGCAAAAGGATCGTGCGTGCGTTGCGTCATGAGAACGCTCTCGTTTCCATCCAACCACCGAGGAGGCAGGACGGGACGAGTTTTAGCGCTCGCATTATCGCAAAAAGAAATTCCTCTAGTTCTTTAGACACTGTTTACAGCATGAAAAGTAACCCCAACTGTTATTTTCCAAATGATTCTTTGGCCACACTCCAAAAATGACCATTTTCTAGAGATTTAATTGCTGTTTTTTGTTTTGTTAGAACATGGTTTAGCATTCCGAAATCAAGCATAGCTCGGAAGCTTGTGGTCGGTTCGTCTTCTAAACTCGTTCAAGAAGCCACCTCGTGTTGTCTATTCCAAGCCTCCAAAATGCCATATTAGGTCCCTAGCCTACCCTTTTACCGATATCTCAATGTTCTGCTTATTGCGTGCTCTGCAGAGTATATGCATCTTTTGTTCATTAATGGAAGATTACAGTAATGATGCAATGTCAGTGCAGTAATCTAAATGTTTTTTACTAAAAATCAAAATGTTTGTTACTCAGAAGTTATTTTAAAACGTTTTTACTCGTCTCAAATAGTTAAAAGTCACTATTTTATTAAAAGAAGAATCCAACTCTGTTAAACGGCATGTACGTCAACTGCTCCGTTATGTACTGCACCGTTTACATGATTATTATTATAAACCATTACTGCTTCGATCAAACAAACAGCAAATTTTGATCATATGACCTGTTGTTTGTGGCTTATGCAAATCAGCTGTTCCATGTAGAGAAGCGATTGACGCAATTCACAATCCGCTCGATCGTGTGTGACAGAGGGCGGGGGGGGGGGGGGGGGGGAGGTGGAACAAAACAGCCGGCAGGATCGAGAGAAATTGTCATCGAGAGGGTTTGTATGAGTGCAATCGTGGAACACTTTTGAGCACGGGATGAGTTTTGAAGGGCTGGTAGATACGGGAGCGTCCGTCTTCGGTGCGCTGGCCAATCTTCCCAATAACGGGTTCATTCGTGGCCTTGTTCAAGGATGGACCATGGTAGTTGATTGTGTGGTGCAGGTAATGATGAAGGCACGGGGAAAGGTTGACCAACACAGAGCGAGATGGCGCGTGGAGCCAATTGAAGCATTGCAATAGAGCGAAAAGGAAGCCCACTGGTCAATGATGCGATTTGATTGTGATGTGTGTGTTTTTCTTTTTTCGTGTGTTGACATGTGTTGGTTTTCCTTCTTCATCTGTTGTTTTTACTTCTAGCGTTTTGGCACATTCGTTCCTTGTGCTCTGCTGATTCCTTTTCGCTCACTCCCTTTTACGTCCATGGCTCGGTCCTTCGGACCACAGCTTCGGTCAAGGTTGGTTGATTTGAGCAGAATAACTTTTTGCGGTAACGGTTAGACAACATATTGTTTGTGCATGTGGTAATCAACTTTTCGGATATCTCTCATTTCCTGTCACGCTTTTTTTTGTGCCAAGATAGGGTTCTTCTTCTTCATTGAAGAAGCACCGTTCTCTCGGTCTAACTAGCCTGCAATTGTTTGGCTAGCTGGGGCTTACTCCGTTGTAGTACCGGGGGTAGTCAGTGAGTATAAGCCGCTAGGTCACGTACAAATGTTAACCTAAATCCTACAACCTGCACACAATGCTACCGGTTTGAAATTTGTGTTTACGAGTTGCAATTTGGTTAATCGTATCGTATAGTACACAACCGCAAAAGAGAGCCCACTTTCGTCACACATTAGCCTACGTATTGGACGTTCGTGTATACACACATGCACACAAGTGTACACAACTATGTAACGCTGTTGCACACATAGGAACGCACAAACAACACACAAACACAATTGGACGTTTTACACGGGATTTTTTTTTTGCTGTCATCTCTCTTAAGCAACCACTCCTCTCTGGTTCTCACTCTTTCGTATGCTCTATTTTTCAATCATTTTACGATTGTGTCACTGCGAAGCACACTTTTCACAAAGCAAAAGCTAAATGAATATGAACACATACACACACCAATCCGGAAACATACACACAAACACACATTACACGAGTACTTAAAAATTGAACCAAAATGTTTCACTTAGTTGCGTTATATTATTCACCATCTAGAAAGTGCAGCACAACATAACCCACCGCCGTTTACGGACCGGATCAGGGCAACACATTTACAACACTGCTGGCCAGTGGTTCTTGCTACCGCACACGACCGACGAAAATAATGCCTAAAGGACGATGGGATCGACACACATACACACGTACACACATACACAAGTTCCGAGCCAAAGTACGTCAGCTAGCAAGATGTACTGGACTGGATGGCCGTGCTTTTGAACAAGTGAGTCAATGCTATTGCACTGTGGGCTTGTCAGTGACTCAAAAATGGAAAAAAATAATAAATTACATTTTACATCATTGTTAACAAAAAATTTCAGCGACATGGAGAGCGTTTGCACTACTTAAGTGTGCAAATTACATGTTTAATATCTTCATATAGTGAACGTATTTTTTTTGAAATCCAGCCATTGCATGTCAAAACCGTGTGTTGGTATGTAACGCTTTCGCAATTACAGTCAGTTTCCGAGTTACGCGGTTCTCGACGTACACGGATTCGGAGATACGCGGATTTTATAATTTTAACCGTTTTTTATTTATTTTTTTTGTATGGACTTCATTTTTAAACTAGTCAATTTTCAAACGATTCCTAAAAGACGTGATTTTTTTTATTTCAAAATTACGTTTCATAAAGTGTTGCTATGTTACCCGTATAGCAAAGAGAGCATTTTACAGCCTCTACCGTGTGCAAAAGTAAGATAGACAATGAGAACTACATCGGAAACTCGTGTAAACCAGCGTGAGTGTGTGTGTATGCCGATCGCGTTGTAAGGTGCAACAGTTTACGTCCCTGCCTTTTCCTTACAATAAACGTGTGGTGTTTGTTTTTTTCCTGCACTCCGTGTTTGCTTCGGCAAGCGCATTGATCCTGGAATTAGGTTAAACACAATCGGTACATGTTGTGGCGTCCCTCCCTAGCAAGCTGACAAATGCAGCTTGTGTGCATGTGCAACGTGTCAAAATTCGAGATACGCAGATTTGTCTGGTCCCATTATCCGCGTATGTTGGAAACCGGCTGTATATGTTTGCATTTTTTATCAACCTTCTTCAATTTCCTCGATAGATGCTAATGTATGAGTTTGAACGTAAATTCAACATAAAACAATATCAACAACGAAAATTGGGAGTTATTTCACCGCAGGAACATGAAAATATCAAATATTGTATTGCTGTAATGCCAGTTGTTAGTCTACCCAAGACACAAACCATAACGCGTTACGAAATTAACACGAAGAGTCAACATTGTGAGCTGTTCATTTTCTATTGCACAGAAACACTCCGTGTGGACATAAATGGTTTGGTAGCTTTGAAAAAGGTTTCTGAAAATCCGAACCGAAGAACTTAACTCGCTCGGCAAACTTTGGATACTTGATTGAGTTATTTTGTCCGCATCAGTTCGCACTGTTCAGTCTATGGGACATATGTTGCGTTTTGGATATATTCAGGCGTTTATTGCACATTGTAGCACTACTATCCTCAAGTGGGGGCTTTCTCAAGTCTTTTACTATGTTTTCTATTTATCGATCAACGGTTGCCCTCATCAATCCGCCCTATGATGCAGCCTATGCGACATATGTTGCGTTTTGCACGCATATGGACGCAATGAAGCACTACTAGTTTCCCCAAAGGGAGTCCTTTCCTAACATATCAAATTTTAGCCAGCATGACATTGTTTTTTAAACGACCAAACATTATTCAAACATAACTAATTTTGCACGATAACTTTTTAATTAATCTAAAGCATAATAAATAAAGAGCAGATGAAGCACGACTTTATTTTTAATCATGTTTTTTACGGATGTTTGATGAATGATCCAAATGAGAAAATTTGTTCCAAAACTACGGATACATATCTTTTTATTCAGATAAAACGGACGGCCTGGCCTCCGGATTGCTAAAAAAATATTTTGGAAGATGTAAGAACTTCAGATATCTGCAAATTTACTGTTCCCAAGTTGCTTTTTTGTACTTGTGTGTTGTTTACAACGACATTTTCAAATATTTCCAGTCAAATCAAACGTAAACAGAAAGTAGCGTTACATAGCGTTACATTGAAATGTATGTTGCTTCTCGTTTGTGCTTTCGCAAACATATTTTTCTCAGCTGCTGTCTCGTGCTGTGCTACATGGTTTAAGTGTGTGTGCGTGTGAACGGTTTACGTACAGGTATAAAAAACAAGTACAAAACAAACGTATCTTTGTAAACACTATCTGTGAAGGATTGGGCTATTGAAACCAAGCAAACCAAGTTATCAATTCATTCATTTACCCATCCAATGTGTTGTATACTGTGTCCAAAGTTGTGGAGATACTGCTAACAAAACCAAGTGCCTACGCCATGCATACTGCAAAGAAATGGATTTATGCGAAACCGTTCGTAAATGAGCCAACGCTAGAGAACTTCCAGTTGGTGGAGGAACCGGTACCGCCACTACAGGATGGAGGTTTAGTAGAGTAATTTACCGAACTGTATCGTTTATGATTAAAAACTTGCCTTGGTGTATTTTAGAATTCATGATACGAGCTATGTACCTCAGCGTAGATCCATACATGCGAATCTACACACTTAACTGTCCCATTGGAAGCACTATGATCGGGGGTCAAGTTGGTGAGGTGATCGAGAGCAGGAACGTTGAATTTCCAGTCGGATCTTATGCCTTCGCACAGGTTGGTTGGCGCACCATCTCCGTCTGCAATCCGGCCATGTTTGAAACGCGAAAACCATACGTATTGCCGGATTTCGGTGATCTTCCCATATCGCTCGGAATGGGTGCTTTAGGAACCGTGGGCAATACCGCATACTTTGGCTTTCTGGAGATTTGCAAGCCACAGCCAGGCGAAACCGTGGTAGTTAGTGGAGCGGCTGGAGCGGTCGGAAGCATTGTGGGACAGATAGCGAAGATTAAAGGCTGTCGGGTGATTGGAATTGCTGGATCGCGTGAAAAGTGCCAATGGCTGGAGGAGCTCGGTTTCGATGGCACGATCAACTACAAGGAAGAGAAAATGGCAGAAGCTCTCAAGCAGCTAGCTCCAGATGGTGTTGACTGCTACTTCGACAATGTCGGTGGTCACACATCGGAAGTGGTAAAGGGACAGATGAAGCCCTTCGGACGGATTTCCGTATGCGGGACAATATCGATGTATAACGATGAGCCGGTACGGGTAATCGATCCACAGCGAGACTTTGTGTGGAAACAGCTAATGCAGGAAGGCTTCAGCGTTCACCGATGGACGGATCGTTGGTTCGAGGGTGTGGAGCAAAACATGCAATGGATCCGGGAGGGAAAGATCAAGGTGCGTGAAACATTCACGGAAGGGTTTGAAAATATGCCCAGCGCGTTCATTGAGATGATGCGGGGCAAAAACATTGGGAAAGCAGTTGTAAAAGTTTAAGTTGCCAAAACGAGAAAAAATGTGCCTTCAAAAACTTTACCATGCATTTGAAATCTTAATGGCTATTCGTATTAAAATGATGGCCTGAAGATGCCTTAATAAATAATTACACAACGAATCTTGTTTATCAGTAGTATGTTTTTGGGACAAAAAAAACAGCCAATTAGGTAACAATCTTATCACGAACGATAAGACTATGGTGCGAGAAGTCTTCGGAGGTCATTCCAGCGCACATAGACGCTCGTTATCATTTCCTTTTTCTCGTTTGTTCCATTGCTTCTCTTGACAGATTCGAATTGTCACTCTGATACGATTGTGTTGGTTTTGTTTATCGGCAGAATCTCGAGTTTGTAGCACCGCATTAGAATGAGTAAGAAATGTGTAATATACTTTACAAGAATTCTGTTCTAATATTCTCCATTACTTCGTGATAACAGCAGTTTTATGGAAACACATTGCCCGACGTTGGTATTCCGGTGGGGGTGATAAGGAGTTGGCAAGAAAATGGATTTACGCTAAAACGTTCAAAGGTGAACCGACGCACGCTAACTTCCGGCTGGAAACGGAACCAATTCCAGCGACACTGAAGAAAGGCGAATTTTTGGCCCAGGCCGAATATCTTTCGGTTGATCCGTATATGCGCCCGTACATGCTCGCCTACCCGGAAGGTTCCCTAATGATCGGTGGCCAAATAGCACGGGTGACAAAGAGTGCGAACGATCAGTTCCCCGTAGGTGCTAGCATCTTTGGACAGTTTGGTTGGCGTACGCACACCGTTTGTGATCCGTCGCGGGTGGAAAAGGATAAGCCATATGTATTGCCAGATTTTGGACAACTTCCGACAAGCCTTGGCCTGGGTATACTCGGAATGCCCGGAAATACTGCCTACTTTGGGCTGCAGGAACTTTGCCAACCGAAGCCGGGTGAAACGATCGTGGTGAGTGGTGCGGCCGGAGCTGTAGGAAGTGTGGTGGGACAGATCGCGAAAATTCTAGGCTGCCGTGCAGTCGGAATTGCCGGATCGGATGCCAAATGTGAATGGTTGCTGAAAGATCTCGGATTCGACGGTGCAATCAACTACAAACGGAACAACGTGTACGCCGAGCTGAAGAGCGCTGCTCCCAAAGGGGTTGATTGTTACTTCGACAATGTCGGTGGAGACATCACGGAAACGGTTCTGAAGCAGATGAACCTGCACGGAAGGATTGCGGTGTGTGGTACCATCTCAAACTACAACAGCGCCATCAGCAAAGTGACCGATCCGCAGCGACAGTTTGTCTTTAAACAGTTGCGTATGGAAGGGTTTGTGGTTTGGCGCTGGAACGACCGTTGGCTGGAGGGCATTGAGGCGAATTTGCGTTGGATACGGGAAGGCCGTCTAGCGTACCAAGAAACCATAACCGAGGGTTTCGATAAAATGCCGGATGCTCTTATCGATATGTTGCGTGGTGGTAACACAGGCAAAGCAATTGTGAAGCTGTAGATCCAGAACCGAGTCTTACATCTGACATCCGTTAAACAATTAGACTAATGTTTTTCAGATGGATGATCTCTTTGATTGAATCATCCGAGTACTACACCGGATCATGAAGATATTGGGGAGATTCGGTGCATATTATAAAAGCATGTTGAATAGCTTCGCATTTAAGCTTTTGTTTTAGATATTTGATCGTATATTAGTATTTCAGAGTATCAGTCTAGATAAAGCCTTCTGCAGAGATATGAGGTTTTTTGATATGAAGTCCTTGAAAAAAACCACAACTCCACAGCACAACTTTGGCAGAATAGGTTCGTGTTCCTAAGGTTAGACCAAAATTTGTTACAGAAAAAGTCAATACAGAATTTTGAAAATAGACCCTTATGAGAACGTTACGTACTGAGCATATTGGAAAGGAGAGATGCTAGAGAACTTCCGCGCATTATTCTTATTTCGAAGCATCCTCACTATGATATCGCTGGTAGTGGTTCTTCAGCAAACATTTGTACTGGAACCGCTTTTCACATTTGGCGCAAGGGTACGGTTTGTCGTTCGTGTGAATGCGCATATGCACCCGGAGCGTATACGCAATTGTGAACTTTTTATTGCACACACCACAAACGTGCTTCCGGTCATTACTATGCGTTTTCATGTGCTTCCAAATAGCACGCCTGTAAAGAAGCAGGAAGGAAATGAATAATTACACATCCATAAAACACCACGGACCTAGTATACACACTTGTTACGCATCAGCTTTCCACAAACCGTGCACGGTAATTTTGGTTCTTCGTGGTACGATAAGTGGGTTTTGTATATACCCTGCGTCTTGCACTTCTTACCGCACACACTGCACGCGGCATAGTAGTAATCGGTGTGCCACAGCTTTTTATGACGATTCAGCAATACCAACCCGGTAAATGTGCTACTGCAACCTTCCTGATCACAAGCATAGGGACGAATATCTGGATCAATCGAGAGATATTATTGCTGCTGTTCACGACGACTATAGAGATACTAATCACTTACTTTCATGTTCGTTGAGATGCGTCCGTAACTTCCAGTTGTCGTACTGCTTACCACATATATGGCAGGTTACTTTGGCGCGTTTCGGGGATTTCTTTATGGGATCGATCGGGTCGGTTTGATTGGATGTTAGACCACTCGGCTGCGTCTTGGTAACTTTGCTTTGCAATTTTAAAAAGGCCTCTTGTTTAAACTTTAGCTTTTCCACCAAACATTTTTCCAACTCAACCATGCTATCAAACTGCAACGTTTCGCAAGAACTTCGCTCTTGAGGAGAGAGTTCATGAGCGTTATAAACTATTTTCTGGAAGCTATCTATCACATCCAGCAGCAGACGGCATTCGTTACACGAACGCAGCTTCTGAAGATTCGAACGATCGAAATTCAGCACCCCAATTATATTTTGCTGCTGGTTTGTCAGACCAAAAACGGTATCACTTACGATGCAACAAAGGCTGCATCGATGCAGTTCCTGTTTCGCATGTTCCTGCACGTGCTGTGCGTGATCGAGTTGATTGGTTTGATGGTCGGGTGTTTGCTCCTCAAGAAATTTCGTAATCTCCATCAGGATCTCCGGATCCGGTTCACACTGCTCTAACCGAGGTGGGACGGGTTTCGCATCCGGCAGAGTCGCTCTTTCGGTTCCAATTTTCTTCTCCATCCGCTGCAACTGCTGTTGCCCATCGTCGCCAAACAGTTCCGTCTCAATTGCTAACGATCCGTCCAGATACGGCTCACTATTCGTTACAATGCTTGCGTACAGATAGTCCACCTGCTGCTTGTGCCTTACTATAAAACTTTCGCACTCCCGTAGAAGTAGTTGATTGGTGTCGGCGGCCCAGTCACCCAGCTCCAGAATAACGAAGTCCTCCATCAGCAAGCGATTGGTTTTGAAGCATGCGTTGCGAAATTCGGTCGTCAGGAATAAAAGCGACGCACAGTTTTTGCATATTTTGGTAAGATTATCTTGCTTGGTCACCTGCAAGACGGCAGAGGTTGGTAAGTTGCTGTTAATCAACTCTCCACCTGCATCTATCGTGTACTCACGCGTATCGAGGTACATTCAAATATTTGGTGTGCAATACTGTATTCCTTATCGGTGAAGATGTGCTCCAGAAAACTGTCGTCACACACACGCATGCAAAGTCTGCATTGGTTGGGATCGTTGATGGCATTTCTGCTGTTCGGAAGATCCATATTACCGGCACCTGTCGGGAGTAATGTGTCCTAGCAATTGCAACAGCACCACAACACGAGACAGTATCATTCTACTAATGTTTTATAAGCCCCTTCTCACATCTTCATCAAACATATGTTTGCGCATGTCCTTCTTCTAGGGCGACAGCTGCCTTGCGGTTAGCTTCAAACGAGAATTTGCTATAACTCAAACAATAATCCTTTTGTAGGGGCTATATGGATTCTATTGTTTCACAACTTTTTTTTAAACTTCAACACGTTTAGCTCGGAATCTTATTTCTTCTTGAGTGCATTTACAATGATTATACGATTATTTTTTATCAACGATTTCAATCAATCGTAAGGTATACTCAATGAAATCAAGTTTACATAAAGATATTCACGATTGAAATGTACAATGCACGCATCTTGTAATACAGAACAACGCATGTTTTTTGCGTATCCAACCGTCGATTATTTGTTTGGAACACCACCTCTGTTTACCTCGTTCGATGTCAAAACCATAAGAAATCGTTTATACTGCAATGTTACTTGCTTGACATTGTGTTGAACCTATCTCTCAATAAAAAAGAAAGATAACGTTAATTAATAAGAACGTTTATATTATATTTTGAACATTTTCACAACTTATGCAAACCTCAACATGATGAGAAACTCGTTCAAATTTCGCAGACAAACTTCACAATTCAAATGTATATCACAAACTCAATCCGCTACCATCCGCTTGATAATTTGTACGTAAATCGAACATCAACATCAAACCAGCAAAAAAAAAACAAACGTCAGTACTCGTCACTGTTTGTAAAATGCAACCCTCTCGCACCCAGTCCTTTCTATATGTGTAGTGTGTGCGTAGCCATAATCGTTCTGTGAGGTTGCATATCGCTTGCGGTTTTAGTCCGGTGTATTCACTCGGCAAAGGTTGGTGTTTTAGCAAGTGGAGTTTTTGTTTGCTCCCCCTGTTCCGTGTCCTGTTGCAAATCACCGCGTGACAAAGCCATCGTTCAACCACAGCCAGACGTTCCAGGCCGTACCGCAACAAGCGAGTGAAAATGTCGGGGCTGGCGGATGTCGAGGAGCTGGAGAAAGATTGGTCCGAACTGTCGGACGAATTTCGGAGCCTGGAGGTAATCCGAACCCGCTGAATGTGTGTGTTTGTTATTTAATGCTTTGCACTTGTTTTTTTTGTTGTTATTGCAGGCAGCGAATCAATCGTACCAAGAGCTGCACGAGCGGCTCGAAGAAATGCAGGAAAAATGCACAAAACAAATTCAGCACCAGCGCTACCGGATGCGACAAATTTCAAAACATCTTAAAACGTAAGCATCATTCCGGTTTCGGTAGCTTTTCTCCTTTTTTGTGAGTGCCGCCTGTGCAATAGAAACCATCGGTGGCGGGCCCCACATCTTTGGCAGACGTCTAATAAGTATGCACCAAACAACAACAGGTGGGCGATAAGATAAACTTTGGACTCTAACCGACTGTGGTATCGATTACAAATGGAATTCTGCTTATCATCCCCGAATTTCGGGCTTATGTTCCGTACCCGGGGCATCAGGGGCAACAGATGCACTGTTATGATATCGTAAAGATTTTTGGTATCAATAATGAGGCTATAGCACAAAGCACCCTTGGCCGAAGATTGGATAACCTTTTAAAGCCTTTTCCCGCGTTAACAATGTGCGTGTATGTGTGTGTGCGTGGATGTAAAAACCACTGCACACGCTAATTATATCACCCCCTAACCCCAGTGCACAGGCAATCGCGCGAATGCACGATTATTACTTTTTTTCTACATACCCTACCTGCCAAACCTCCCCCCGTGTACAAGGACAATCCTCACACGGAACCGGTTTGTGTTGTGAGGTTATTAGTTGATTGGAGCAAAACAAAAAAATAGCCTACTAATTAAAAAAATAGCAAATAAATTAAATAGCTAGCCTAGTGGTATTCGAAATTTTAAACACCCCCAAAAAAAAGGACTAACGAATAAAGCGAACTTTAATCCGTGTCCACAGGTACTTGACCACGGAGAGGATAACGCATACGAACAAGGACAAGTTGACGCAGCTCGATAAAAGTATCATGAAGCGAAAAGCACAGATACACGAGATAGAACAAGGCTTACCGCAACAGAACAGTCGATACTTGAAGATTATTCTCGGCGACGTGAACGTATCGATACTGAACCGCAACGACAAAATTCGATATAAGGACGAGTACGAGAAGTTCAAGCTCATCTTGAATGTTATTGGATTGCTGCTCTCGTTTTTAAATATCCTGTACAATTATCGGTAAGTGTTGATCAATACCTCTGTTTTAAATTGTACACCTAATCGTTTTTTTGTATCTTACAGTGCATTGGAACTTGTGTTTCTATTTCTGTTGGTCTGGTATTATTGTACCCTTACCATTCGGGAATCCATCTTGAAGGTAAGTTTTTTCCACCAAAATATTTCTAGAACTACATGTACTCCCTTTTCGTCCGTCTTACTTCAGGTAAATGGTTCGCGCATCAAAGGTTGGTGGCGTCTGCACCATTTCATCTCTACCGTTTGTGCCGGCGTGCTGCTTGTGTGGCCCCAAGGCGAACCATGGCAACTCTTCCGCAACCAGTTTATGTACTTTAACGTGTACATCAGTCTGGTCCAGTACATGCAATTCCGCTACCAGAAGGGCGTGCTGTATCGTTTGAAAGCGCTCGGCGAACGACACAACATGGACATCACCATCGAGGGCTTCCACTCGTGGATGTGGCGCGGGCTCAAATTTCTCTTTCCATTCCTGTTTGTAGGCTATCTGTTTCAGTTTTACAATGCCTTTACGCTGTACCAGCTTACGGCGCATCCCGACGCGACCTGGCAGGTGAGGAGTGGAACGAACGGTCCAAAAGTAACATCTTTCATTAATCGATTCACCTGTTTCGATCGCTACAGATACCTGTGCTGAGCATTTTGTTCCTGATACTGTTCATCGGTAACAGTTTAACCACGCTGCTTGTTATACTGCAAAAGCAAACCGAACGCACCGAGAACCGATATCGATTGATGAGCCTAATCGCATCGAAAAGACAAAAAACCGTACGGGTAAGTTGAAGTTTGCGAGTGCAGTCAGTGAACTTTCGAAATGGTCACGCTACATCCATCGTATTCTCTCAGGAACCATCAACCGGCAATGATGCGGGGGAAGCTGCTAATGAAGACCTAAATGCAGATTCACAAAAAACGAAGTAAACCGCATCTTTGTTACGACCTATATGTCACCAAACGAAAGTGAACAACTATGTTGGACATTTCCTTTATGTTTATTTATCAAAGAGAATATGAATAAATCCCGACAATGCTTGTGAAACTAATTTTGTCTAGACAAATTGATGCTAGATATTTCAGCGCTGTTGGAAGGGGGAGATAGAGCGAAAGAGAAATGATTAAATGTTAGTTCGAATAAAAGTGTAGGCTCATTACACACATATTCCATGCAATAGGCAAATAGCTAGGGCTGAAACGACGTATTTTGCCTTTGAATCGGTGACTCCTACGATCAACAATGTAAAAATTAACTTTGAATCGAAACAATGCTCCAACGGCTATGCGCACACGTCTTAACACGCTCAACTGACGTTTGACAGTTTTGACGCATAATAACGTCAAATCAACCAGACCAGGCGAAGAACAACACAGGCTGGTCCAAAACCTTCGACCGAATCATTATTTGTTAATTTAAGCCGTAGTGCGTTTGTGTTACTTGTTTCGTGTGCTGTTTCGTTTACCGTTCCAATGTTCCATCGCCTTCGTAGCCCCAACATCCGACAGTTATGGCTGTTGGAATTGCCATACAAGCAGTTGACGGGCAAAATCGACCGGATCGGGTTTGCTAGTGGGAATGCGTTGCCCTTCATCAAAATACCGGGCCCCCGAAGACTGCCGTTGCTCGGTGTGCTAAACGATATCATGCACCTGGGAAAACCAGCCGAGTAAGCTCATTTAACCGTATCAGCACAACCCCTCCCGTTAAGTGGCAACAATTTAATATGCTTCCGGCTGCTTTATATTGCTTGTGTTGGCTAGTTGACCGCCCAACAAACACGGTTTGAAAGCCTGCGTTCAAACTTACCTGCAACGGACGTTATCGCTGATTGCTTTATCTTTTACCAACGCAGGTTGCATCTGCGCATTTCCAAGTACCACGAGCTGTACGGGGATCTTGTGCGAATGCAGATTGGCACCCAGAATGCAGTGTTTGTGCGCGACCCGCAACTAATGCGCAAAACGTTCCAGCTCGAGGGACCGTTCCCGCGCCATCCGCTGCCGGAATCGTGGACTTACTTCAACAAGAAGCACGACTACCAACGTGGGTTGTTTTTCATGTTAGTTGGACGCGCATTTAGCGTTGCTGATTGCTGCTACATATCTTTGTTTTCTTTCGTCTCCCCATTAGGGACGGTAAGGAGTGGTTGCAGTCGAGGCAGATATTTAACAAACCAATGTTGAAAGATTTCAACTGGATGGAGGAACCGATCCGCGGTACATGTGCTGCTACGATCGGACATATCAAGCAGAACTGTAATGATACAACCGCCTTCGAAGGCATTGAAGCATTCCTCTACAAATGGTCCGTGGAAGGTAAAGTAGAATCTTCAAGATAGATCTTAAATTAAAAAAAATCTTAATATCTTCTCTATCACATTCCACATTACCAGTGGTTTTAAGCGTTATGCTCGGAGCATCCTTTCCCAAATGTCAACAGTCTGCTGAATTCCGGCAGCTGGTGGAACAGTTCTCGACTGTAGTCTATGACATCTTCCGCTGTAGCTCCGAACTGATGAACATTCCACCGGCAATTGCCGACCGTTTGAATGTACAACCATGGCAACAGTTTGAAAAGGTGGTGCCCGAAACGATCCGTCTTGGTAAGCGTGTACAGAAACTATTTCCCCTGAACCTTCTAAAACTTCTAACCTGTCTGTTTGATCTTTCAGCAACTGAAATAATTGAGTTCGGGATAGCTAATTCCCAATCGAACGACGGACTGCTAGATCTGATGGTACAGAAGCTTGACAAATCTTTGATGATGCGCATCTTTATTGATTTCATCATTGCTGCTGGGGATACGGTAGGCTCCATTTTGTTTTATTTATCCAATTAAATTTATGTATTAGTGTAGGGGTGTTCCGTTAGTTAGTGTAATTAATAGTGTCAGTCTTTCACACGCCATAACTGGTACCAAAATCCCATCCGGACCTTTCTCGTAGCCTGGATTGAATATCCGACTACTTGGTGAACAGAAGTCTTGTATTGCAAAAGTGGTTCAAGATTTAATTTAACTGTTTTTCGGTTCGTTTTATTTAATTGATCTGCCTGAATGAAATGTTATTGACAATCCAAACATAATTATAATAATGGCTACGATTAATAACATATGATTTTTATGGATTTTTTCGATCTGGCAAGCTGGCGAAAATCGAATTTGTCTTATTTAATGATTTATTTTTTATTTGTATCAATTGTTTCGGTTGTAATATTTAAATTTATAAAATTATTAAGTAAATTAGTTTATTTAACATCAATTTATTTTTAATTTATTTTCGAAATAACAACCTGGATCCAGTTTTTGTGATTTCTGTGACACAATACTCGGAATCTCACTTTTGGTCGTTCTAGCTGGACACTAAGCAACATCAGATAGGTCATTTATTCATTTTATGCTTCGATTTTCTTAACACATACAATACAGAGGGCCCCTTCTCTGCTCAGAAAAGGCCCACGCAAGCTTGAGGAAACTAGTTCGAAAGGACAACTGCATCGTAATGCAAATTTCCGTCGTGTATCGACAAACAAGCAGCAAAGGGAAATATACGGGTGTTACCACGAGGAAGAGTGTCGAAAGATACGTCGAAAGAATCTTGTGGGACACAACTTGGGGACGCTGATGTTTCAGCTTTCTTCGAGACTGGGCGGCATCAGGGGGTTATGGACAATGTGGACATCGAAAAACAAATTGCATTCCATAGTCACCCCAAGATCACGGAAAGTAGAAATACGGTAAAGAGCACTTTATAAGACTGGTAAATAGACATTAGTGAACATTGATCGAAGCATAGGAAGCTTATGAAATATAGCAGATACATGAAATCGTAATTAGAGACTACTTTAAGAAAGATTTTAGTTAAATCATCTTTAAGAAGTCATTTGAATACATGAAATAACAGCTGCTTTCTCCAAAAAGACAGTTTAATATAATATTTTCTTTCGCTTGGGCTTTTCTAGACCTCGTTTGCTACTGTCTGGTCACTTTATTTGCTGGCGAGTAATCCAACGCTACAGGAATCGGTGCGGGAAAATGTACGCGAGTCGAACACACTGGAATGTACGGCGGTAAAGGGTGTCGTACGGGAAACATTGCGTCTTTATCCGGTCGCGCCATTTATTGGGCGATTCATAGAGAACGAGTGCATTTTTGGAGAGTACGCATTGCCCAAGGATGTGAGTAAACGTTAAAAGTGTATTAAAGAGTGTAAGATATAGAGTATATGTATTCCCTTTTTCTCTTACTTTCCTAGACACTGGTACTGCTCTCATTGTACAGTGCCGGCAGGGATGAACGATTCTTCACCCAACCGGACCAGTTCAACCCGTACCGATGGCAACGAAACAACAAAGACACAACCACATCTAATGACAAATCAATCAATACCGCATCTGCGTCGTTGCCGTTCGCAATCGGGGCCCGATCCTGCATCGGACAAAAGATCGCACAGCTACAGATGCATTATCTACTCTCCATGGTAAGTACCTGCCTGTACGCCTTCAGCATCCAAAGACACGATTAGTTAATGGAACCCCTTTTTTTGAATGTAGATATTAACGAATTTTGATGTTGCCCTGGCGGGGAAGGATCAACAAGAGTCAATTAAACCGATCCTCAAGATGATTACGGTACCGAATATGCCCGTGCGAGTGTGCTTTAAACCGATTCCAAGTAACGCTAGCTAAAAGGTACCTTCTGTGCCATTTTCTAAAACGATGATCTGCTTTCGGAAAACGATTCGCTTTGTGTTGTAGCAACGGGCAACAGGCAATTATTAGGTGTTGGACGCAGACACTACCTCAACAGATATACCTCCACAGAATCCCATTCGTTGAACGCTGCTGTTCGCATAGTTATTTTTTTTATTATTATTAATTATGTAAGATACATTTCTTTTTAAAGTCTTCCAAATTATAACAAGAAGTTGATGTTTCGCACCTCGATTTAGGGGTCGGTGTTGATATATTCTTTAATCTTATTTTCCAATTCTGTATGTGTTTTGTTGTTGATACTTCTCAAAACTCCCGATAAACCACGCTCTGGGCGCGTTTCACCTTATCGCAAAGCAAACAAAGATCGCACAAAGCCGGGAAGGTACAAGATCTCAAGAGGTTCACCGTGGTAGCAACTGCTGAGATGAGCTCTTGTTTGCTAATGTCCGCCTCCAGACTCCACGCTGGGGTGGGCATTTTTCATCTCTCTTTTAAAGTCCTTCAAATAAGAAGTCCAAAGTTAGCAAACAATCCACCGAACGTATGGAACATATCCAAGCTTACCTTTACAAGGGCGAAATATTTTTTCCGATTCGCTTCAAGCTCGTTCAGCGTTTGCTGCAGACATCTTTCAGCCTGTTCGTGCTTTCGGGTGCGATCGGCAATGTGCTTCGCCATAAGCAACCGTTCCTCCGTCCGGTGTTGCCGTTCGACGGCGAGCGAGTTCGCAAGGCTAATAATCTGAGCGTCATACTCCTGGCACATGGTAACGAACTTTCCGTACTCGAGCGTGATGGCGATGGTTTTCGATTCCTGCGTCGCTATTTCCTGCTGCAGCAGACAGTTCACCTCACTGAGATCTTTGTTCAGCGCCAACAGCTCCAGTTCGCGCACTTGCAATTCCTCCAAATCTTTCCGATGGTCGTCGAGGCTGGTGTTTAGTTGGTCTAGTTCCGTTCGTTGATCGTTGACGATGCGCTCTATGCTGTGGAAGGTTAGGAAGGTGGTTTAGATTCGTTGGTCTATCTGTTAATGTAACAATATCACACACCGTGTAGATTCCTGTGCGGCTGCATTAGCTGCGGTAACTTTGGATTGTAAATCTTCTATCACAGATTCCTGGTGGTTCAGGCTTTGCTTTAGTTGCTCCATCTGCTGTCGGAGGTGTTCCCGTTCCGCATCAGTTTCCTTCAGCTACAGAAGGAGTATATTCTTTAGCAGGAGTTCCAAACAATCCCACCTAGACGCAACATACTCACCGCCTCCAAGGATAGGTTATATTTTTTTTCTTGCCGTTCCGAAGCATCCTGCAGCTCTGCGTTGGTCCGCTGCAGCGCGATTATCCTCGCCGCCTGCTCGTCGCTCGCATGCTTCAGCATAATTTCCCGCGCCTGTAGCTCCATCACTTTCCGCTCCATCTCCGCCACCTGTTCGCTCGCCTGGTGCGTTTCCTCCGCGATGACATGCTGCAATAACTGTTGACGCAAATTTAGCACATCCGCCTCAAGTCTCTTGGAATTAAAAAAAAACAACGGTACAAAGGGGCAGGGCTGTAGTGTCGACAGCGCACGGGAAATGTCACAGTACGCAAGACCGCAGAAATGAAAAATACCATTCGATCCTCCGCCTCGCGGCGTAAGCGACAGCTGCTGTACTTGTAGCGCATCTCGATCTGGGACGCGTAATGGCGACTACCTTCGAGCTCTTTGCCGAGACGCTCAACGTCCCGAAGCTTGCCATTTTGTGGACGCACAGTCAACGGGTACGTAAGAGAAATAAAGAGTCAAACACAAAATATAACTTCCGCAGGTGAAACTGCACGCTAAACGCACGGGGTTTAGACTAAAAATAGGGAAATTACTGAAGGAGTTCTCATTCGAGCACATCTAACCTAGCAGTTGAAACGCAAGGACACTAAGCGCTCTGTTTGTTTTTGCTACTGACAACTGTCATCCCCAGGGAATAACATTACCTTCGATTCGATGTTCTTCTGGAGCTTAGCCTTATCCGCCTTCAATCCCGCAATCTGCTTCTGGAGACCGCCCACCTCCTGGTCGTGCCGTTTGAGTTTGGACTCTTTCTCCTCAACCAGCGCCTTCAAATCCAGCACCTTCTTTTCCACGAACGCGTACTTTATGACCAGATTCTCATTGTCCTTCACATACCCGTCGAGCTTTTTCTGCAGCTGTAAGACACGGAGCCACCGAGTCAGAACTAACGAATCGCAGATATTCCAGAGCTTACCGTTTCGTTGCACTGTTCAAGGTTCGCCAGCTGAGCACGGCATTCGGCAAGCTGTTGCTGCGAACAGTCGCACTTGGGCGACGACTCTTTGCCTGCATCGTCGGTAGTGGCTTCTGCCATTGTTTCTGTTTTGGTGTGTTGTCCATACGCGGGAGATAACTGATTTGAAATTATCGATTCGATCTAGACAGCCCTCTAGGGCTATCACTGCGCAAGTGTCAGGCTGCTATAAAACGAAAGCATCGTGTTTCTTTCTTTCTTTTAGCAGAATACACGTGCTTCAGGTTGTTTCGAATATCTTGCGTTGCTACAATAATGGTAATTCTTAATTTCGTAGTTTTATAACAGTCAAATCAACGCAACGAATATTGCAACAAGGAAATTATATATTTTTTTGCTATAAAATAACTCTTTAACAGCATGCTCTTCAAGGATTTGTTTTTATTTTTGGTAGTACACAAACGGACATTAGGTCTTACATCTGAAGTATGTGAACAGGAAACTCGCGATGATATCAGATTCAATTACGCTCCAAGAATTATGGAGTTCTCAAGATGTTATTATCCCATTTTCCGATGCTTGGTTTTGTCCATGGAACTAATCCCACCGAAAGCAAGTTGATTGAAGTTTTAATGTTTAGTTTATATTGCAAATTGCGTATTTTTATAGCAAATTGAACCGCTCCAGCTTGGAAGCACCAGATGCCATAAAAACTGGAACTATTGAAACATTATTCAAATGCTAACTATTCCCGTAACGTGTTTAACCACTTAAGGGCGTGTGAAGCACTAACAGCACCACAAAATGCAACCAGCATTATACCGAATGATATAAAACCAAATAATTCTACTAATTGAAATCGTTTCCTTGAGCAGCCCGCACCGGCTGGATTGCTGGGCCGGAAATTGAGATTGTTTAGTAAAATGGGATGGCTGCGATATAAATAAAATACATCGCACTGTCGCTGGGTTTGCCGAAGCTTGTCACTAGCTTTCAACGGAAATGAATCGGTTAGGCTAATTTAATCACTCTAAACCATTCCCCGGTACCGCAAACTAGAGGCGTAGCTTTAGTGCTGGAAGTGCAAGATTTTACTGAGCAATTCGATCGATACACCGAGCGCAAACTATTTGAAACCTGTAGTTTTAATGTAGGTCATGAATTTTATAACCGAAAGCATAAAAAAACACACACAGACACACACACACAGGTTGTGGAACTGTTGCGTCTTGAAGACGGCCATGGATTGTAGCAGCCGACTGCATTCACCATGTTTGAGTGGTAGTAAAGGAAGTAGAGTTAGAAGCTACCACGTAATCCATCAAATGTACTCACCGACGATTGAAACCAGAACAAACCAAAGTCATTTATTTGGATGTGATTTCAACACATGCTTATTAAAGTGTAATTGGAGTAATGTCAGCTTTGAAGTAGTGTACTGTTCCCAAATTTGGGGTTCCATACATTCAAAGCTATTCCATCAAAAAAAAGAAAAAAGAAACACCAACAAAAGTTAGATTACTGACATTCCGAAGTTAGTCCAAGTTTCGGCCGACACTCATAACATTAATTGCCTTGACTTGGAGCGTAGCTGAACTTTACAGACTGTTCGTCTTAACAGTTCTGCTCGATTTGTTCGACAAGACAACCAGTGTGGCAAGAATACTAAAGTAATCTAATTAACGCACGTGGACAACGGAGCGGTACCGACACGCATTAAAGCTTCCTGCAAATGTCAAACGTGCAAAGAGAAATGTTTAAAGTAACTGACACATGTAGATTTGCTGGGATACCCCTTTTTTTTTGGCAGTGTCGTTGGTAGGACTTGCGTTCCTGCGTACAGTTCGGGTGACCGGAACCGGAATCACGAACGTGTGTGTGTGTGTGGTCGAGAGATGGCTTCACATTTCCATTCTCTTGCAATATTTACGTGTTCCTTCAAAAACCCGCCCGTGCTTGATATGTTGCATTGATGTAATCACCCCCGGCAGGTTTAGTTCCCTTTCAAACTCCCTTTCCTCCCCCGAAAACCCCATACCCCCCCTCTTGGTAGTTGGGAATCATTTTTCCCTTTAATTCTGAAGTCCCTTTTCATTAGAAAGCAGATTGAATTATTTCGCACACATAACAAATAATTCAATTTTTCAGGAATTTATGATTACTCCACATCTTTTATTTCTTCTTCTGCTTCTTTTCCGTCGTCGTTGTTGTTGTTGTTGTTGCTGGGATGTTATTAAATTATGTATATTGGTGTGTAACTACGCGCCCGTCGTACATAGAGTGCCTTTCGGTGAGAATATTATGTTACATGCTGCTGCCTGATGATCAACAGTGTGTGGAGGTCTGTCGAAATCGAAGTCGCTTAGTATAGTGTAGCACGAGCACGTAGAGACCAAACGCGCGCGCACACACACTCCCTCTCACTCACTCCTGCTCGCTCGCTCTCTCGCACCTGCTTCTCACACATCCGTGCAGCTGTGTGCAGATGGGTTTTTTTGTAAAGGTGTATGCGTTCCACACTGCGTACCAACACCACCAGAACCATCCGATGGCCTCGAAGCTCCTATATACACCTTGTTCGCGCGATTTGGATAGATGTGTGCTTTATTGTAGGGCACCGTGTGCTGCGTGTATGGGTAGATGTTGCTATCAATGATCTAAAGTACGGGCGCTGAGCGAGATGACGAAAGGCGCGAGAGCGCAAGAAGGACGGGTGGAATCGTACTTTCAATCGAAAGTGGAGCGAACGAAAGGGAACGGCACATCGGAGTGGTTGGAGCGAATGCGATGGAACATGCTTCAGTGTGTAGAGAGTGGTGTGTGTGCGTGTGTGACGGGGAAGAGTTGGGGAAGAGCTGACATAAATTCTTGAAAACAAAGATACATAAAACAGGAAAACAGAGCATTAAAAATAACATAAATCTCAAGAGTGTCCTGGAGGAGACGGTGGCAGGAATGGGGGGGAAGTGGCGTAGGGTAGGTATTGAAAAGGGATGGTAGGGATGGTAAAGCTGAATGGGGGGTGGTGGGAGTGGGAAGGGAAAACTGTCGTTGAAATGATTTGATACGTTGAATTTCACAAGAATTGATAGGAAACGAGTTTATCATTCACATTACGGAGTGAATGTTTTTTATCGTTTTTTTTTCACTCCCTCCTTCTCTCTCTCTCTCTCTCTCTCGCTCTCTCTCTGTGTCTTTTACCTTGTATTGTTTGAATAAAAGCATAAATATTAAAGCCGAACGTTTTCTGCATGGTGTGTGCGGCTCCGGTTGGACGGTTTGTGCTTGCGAGTTACTTTCCGAAAGCCTCGGTTATTCTTTATCAAAATCGCTTCAACATATATTTGTACTTTATATGTACCTTTCGAAAGTGAGAAATGAAAACGAGTTACATAAACTCTCTAGCGAAGTATACGCAACAATTGGGGTTTAAACCGCTTGTTTAAACATTTGTCCGTATTTAATCTTTAACATTCGGTTTCGCTTGTCCTATTAAGAATGTCTTTTCATCAATATTGTATAGTTTTCAGTTTGACGTCTAATTTAATGAAGAAATCAATTGATTTTATTAGCCAAATTGCTGTAAAGTGCTAATAATGCTAAGAAGAGTGTTAAATATCACAAATTGCAAATTAGATAAGTCATATATTTAAAATCTTCTTATAAATTACGAAATTCGAGATTAATAAAGCACAGATTTGACTTTATTGCGAATTACCATAACTGCATTTTAAACAGTAAGATCAATTTTGCAGCCGATTTGGGTGACTTTCAAAAAAACATCGCACACAGCTCTGTTAGGGCTCAAATTATCTGTAAACAAAGGGTTGATTGCCACACTATAAACTTTTACCAACGTACAAAATAAAGAAAAAATCGTATGGCAAAAAGCAAACACAAGAAAAGAAGTAATTTCAATATTCAACGTCTCCGTCCACAATAGTGCCTTTTTATTACGTTAAGATTACTTTTCGTTATTTTAGATGAATGCACACGCACTGGGAAGAACTGTTCGCGCGCGCGAATAGCCGGTGTTCATCGTGTTCATCTGGCGTTAGGCAAACATCCCCCCTCCGTCCCATTTCCCCTTCATTCCATTTCCCACAGAAAGCCCCAAACTCCTCTCGCTCTTCCTCTCTTCCCCTGTCCTTCGCATGTCCCTTGTACATGTGTAGAAATAATCCGTTCATTACGTATTGTGTTATCTTTTCCCGTTTTTCAAGTTGATTATTTGATATTTCACTTTCGGTTTGAGTTAGTTCCCTTCAAGTTGTTAGTTCAAGAGCTCTTCTCCCTTTCCCACGCACCGTTCGCACTCTGTCCATCATCTCGTTCATACGCATCGGGGTTCTGTCTCCCTCTCGCGCACTTTACCAATACAGGCCAGCGAGTGTCGATATCGAAACGTTGTGTCGGTGCCGTGTGTGCAGCGGAATGGAAGCGGGTCCATACGATGAGACGATAGTGAACGAAAAGGAAAGGAAGAGTCAGGCATCGGTGGGCAGGAGGGAACGAGATGGAACAATTGTTTGTGTTGCGCGTTTCGTACATGAATTAATTTATTTCGTTACTAAGTGAGGAGTTTCGCTCACACACGCATACATACTGTGCGGAGCGTGCGGGAAGGGAGGGGGGGGGTGAAGAGGGACGCGTGTTTGAAGCATGTATGCCTGTGTATGGCAGCATGTTCGAACAAGCAGTACGCATGTATATGCTGCATCCATTCTCCAACCCCGCCACCCGTGCCTGAATGTTCAGTCAATTTTTCATCCCTTCCTACTTGAAGACCCTCTTTGAGCGCTCCCCCATCATCGCCGTCAACTAAAATGAGAGTGAGACAGCACAATATCCTGCATAAAACGAGCATTTAATCCACTTTCTAAACAGCTTGTGTATGCTGCGACGATATATACACACACACACACCCACAAACACGCAAAGTTTGATTACACGTGGGAGGAGTTCAATTTGTTTCATTAAACTTTTAATAAGAAATATGAACGAACTGATCCCGGCCCCGATGGCTTAAGCGCAGATAAGCATCGCGCTATTCGAGGCCGTAGAGCAGTCTCGGCAGGAAATACTAGCTGTCATGGCTGTTGAGGCATAGTGCACAGCAGCCACTTGGTTAGTAGCCGCATGGAAACAAAACCGAGAAGGAGTTAAAGAGAGAGATGGAATAAAAACAACCAAAAACATTATCAAATGTAATGTTTTCGGCCCGGGGAGTTTTGAAAACACTGCGGTTAGTCGTGTAACAGTTAACGAATATGGGTTTTTAAAGTAAAAAAGAAAAACAAAAACAAACAAACTTGAAAATGAGAAGTAATACGGCAATGTGCATTTAAAAGCAGAGTACAATCAGGAAGCGAACACGCGGTAACGTTGGTGACGGTAGGCGGCGGAATGCTGGGACTTGTCTTGTGGCTGTGTGTGAATGTATCTCTTGCAACCATGCCCCCCTCACCTGCCCTTCCACTTCCACTCCGATTGCATGCCCTCTTCCATCAACAAACGCACGCATACTCGCATACAAACACAACCATATAAATGTTGTGTATATTGTTCGTATCGGAGTATCATAGATGAAAATAGACAGATGTGTATGCTACATAATGTGACAGCTCGAACGATCGAAAGAGAAACGATAAAGCGAAGGGAAGGAGAGTGAGATGGTATGATAAAGGAAGAGGATATTTGAAATGGGAGTGGGGATAAGTATAGCTTGAAAGGTTTAGTTTAGGTCAGGGATAGCTCATTTCTGCTTGTAATGACGTGGATAGGAAATTTGTACAACTGTCCTAAAATGTATTTATTTGTTTATTAACATTATTGCAGGAAAGGATGATTATTAGTTTGAATTTTTCGATCCTGTTTAAGATTACGGCTGTACTTAGAACAACTTTAAAGAATGTTGAACTCCGATTATTCGGGTTTCGGATTATCCGTGCATTGAAATAAAAGTAGTTTCAACGTTTATTTGATAGATAACTGCACAAACAGTGACGACTAAAAATAAAGTACAAAAAAGGTAAAATATCATCCGTTGACAGCTCTTTACACTTGAGGTTAAATATTAAATGCTTTGTAGGATTTTTTTTTTTACTCAAAATCGCAAATTTGAAGACGACTTGACGACGAAATTGAAAAACAACAACGAGTTAAAAAAAACTTGTTACAATCAAGACATTTGTTCTAAATTCATAAACTGATCGAACAATTAAGTATTTAAACCAAAATGATGGCCTATTTGTTCTAAAATTAGGACTCCCAATTTGAATAAATGATTGAGTGACTCTCTTGTATATTTTTACCGTAAAATTAAGTAATCTGCCGGTTGTTGGCAAAGATTAAACATTACAAAAACGATTCCAAATTTCAACCGGTTGCTCACCCCTGAAATAGATGGTACGTTTCTCGTTTCCTTAAACAACCACTAACCTTAGGCATCGTGCACATAAACATTCCATCGTAATTGAGAGAAGCAAACAAAAAAAAAACAAAAAACAAAACAAAAGAGACAAAAAATCATAAAACAGAATAATTCAATTCAGGTTTTGCTTGTATTGCAATAAAATAAAAGGGCAACCAGCTCATTCGATTGTTGGGTTAACGAATAAACAAGGGTTCTGCACATGCCGTTCTTGTTTTTTTAAAGTTTCTTAAGCCTGCTTAAAGCGACAGCTTGAAGGATGCGTCGAACAAGAGGGAAATTCAGTTCCAATTTAATGTTAATGAAGACATTTAAAAAAATACCTCAAATATCTAAACTTTTATTTATTTTTATTATTATCGTTTTTTTAGTTTAATACTTTTTTTAATCTCTTTGACTCTTATGACTCTTAATGTGTAGTTATAAAATATCATCCACATTGTTTGGATTTCGGTAATTATGCATATTTCAAACATTAAATGAATATTTTGCCCGTTTCCTATTCCCCTGAGGGATTCTTTAAGCGCTCGTAGAACAGCGGTAAAAACCCAATAGGGCAATAAAATGCAAGAAATCAGCCTCAGCAACAATGCAAGCCAGAAACCGAATAATAACAACAAGCGGTTCATTATGAATATGAAATATAGCGGGAGCAAATTTCGTGTCATGTTATAGCTGATTTCTAGGTTATGTTACGATTTTTCTACATTTCCTTAATACTATGTTGTCTTGGCCTCGTATCAAAGCGAACGTTTCTCTCACTCTCTCCCTCTCGCGCATACACACACTCTCTCTCTCTTTCTTTCAGCTGTTGGGCTTCACGTTTTACGTAAATGTATAGGTTTATGGTTGGTGCAATACCAAGAAGCATGCTACCAATCCATTGAAAAACGACAATTTGTTGAAATTCCTTATGTACTGGCATCTAAATACCACCACACTTCAAATCTCAACATTTCTCAAAACACACACACACACACGCACACATTTGCATGCAGAAGTGTGTGTTGCTGTGCATGCATTAGAGGAGGGTAGGGGGACCGTGCGTTTGATAATTGTACTTTTGTTTGCATAATCACGTGTGCTTTCTATTTTACTTCATACTAAGGCTGGAAGTGTGTAGCATTAGCGCTACACAGCCTGCACACCACTGAACGCGCTGTTGGGGATGTGTGTGCGTTAAGTGTGTACTTCACACCTGTGTATACACGCGGGAACGTTTATATATATAGCGAGTTGAACTACCGACAAACTCTCGTTCTAGGGCTTTAGGCTGACAGAAATCCTTCAAAAACTCAAATTGCTGAAGCAAAACCGTATGATCATGTGTTTGTTTTTCTCTCTCCGCCCTCCCCCCCTCCCTCCTAACAGAGCGCGATAGAACGAATACCGGTTTGACCGATTTTGTTCAATCAATATGTTTTTCTTCTTTCTCTTTCTAACTTTCCTTTCTTATGGCTTGGGAATGTTGTCTTTTTCTGTAAGTTTTTGTGTTTAGATATATTCGCTATTGATTTTTTTTAAACTTATTTTTATAAATTGTTTTAGTTGTATTCTTTTTTTAAATTCATTGTTACAAAAAAACGAAATATCTTACTTGTCTTTCCAATAAAAGTTCTGGAATAAAAATACAAAAGCATTGTTTAATTAACCTTTAAATTATTATGCTGCATGAAACATGTTTAATTTTATTTATTTATTATTACCAACAGCTGTATGTATCGCTTAAAAAGTAATTTATTTTGAGCTGGTTACTTTTCTCGCTTGCGCGAACTGTATAAGAAAGGTACAAGACGTCGCATACACAAGCATAGAACAGATCACGTCAAGTGTATGTGAACAAGCGCGTGTATCGTCCGTTGGTTTGTTGTGTTGGTTGAGAAAAGATGAAATAGTTGCGACGATAACAAATCAAAGGGTATACCTTAGTCGACTCCACGAACGAAAGAGACGGACGCCCTCCTGTTCCGGGTGCGGGAGCGAGTGTGTGCGTGAGCTCGTGTTTTAATGCGTGACAGAGAAGGCAGCGATCGAAACCGATTACTTCACGACGTTTGTACGCGGTACGGTGTGCGGGAGCGAGACAAGCTGCGTCCGCCGTGCAGCGGAGAAGGAACCCGAACGGTGAGACGATTTGCTTAGTATAGCTGCTGCTGCTTCCCAAACACACTACAGCAGCAGATGCCCGTACGGTACGTGGGAATGCCGGTGTGTGCGTGTTCCGCTCGCCCTCACTACCCTTTTACAACCGCTCTCCCTCCACAAACACAAACACACACACAGCCACAGCTCGTGGACCCAGATGCGTTCGCCCAGTTCGACTTTGACTCGGGGTGTACGAAGAAATCGAAACTTTTTGCTTCCTTCCTTCATTCGTTCAGCATCCATAGGAGCATTCGGCTGTCTACTACTGAACCTGGTGCGTGTTGTATACTAAGAAGTGCTATACGTCGAAGGCAAGCCTTCGTGCAATACACGGGGCGGGCAGTGCGTCGAACAATTTTCCACCGATCGTACGAAAAAGCTTTCTGTTTGTGTTCCAGTTTCGATTTCCCCGTTTTTGTTTTGTCGTGAGTTTAATTTTGCAACGTTTTAAATTTTTAATGTCATTGTTTTTGCGGAAAAGAAAAACGGAGAAGCATGCGAAACCATTGTGACTGTTGTATTTCTTAAAGTACTGTCCTACTGTCGAGTTGTGTTCAAGTTTGGTCGGGTGTTTTATTTTTATTTGAGTAAAAAGCGAAACATCCAACGTTCGTAGTGTTTAATCGTTACCTGTCATAGTGCTTATACTCAGCTGCTACAATATACGTCAAGACGCTTGTTTTTTTGACAAAAGCATATGACATAACATGTGTTTTAGAAGTATTAGATAGAAAGTATAGTACGAAACTAAGAGCAAGAGGCGTTAGATACGTTTTTGTAACAAGGGCAAGTTGTGTGCGATAATTGCTGTTGTGGCTTGGAATAACTATCTCCACTGTTCGAAGATCAATCTCGTTAGTGTGATGTAGTGGTGTGATAATCCTGATGTCGTCAGCGATTTACATACATGTACATTCCGTCCTCTGATGCACGGTAAACAAACACTTCCGATAAGGCTGCGATAGCTCGCAGTACGCACACGATCGTGATCATCCTTCGGCGCTCACCGGCTCAATCGTACGCGCGTGTGTTATCAACGTGACGTCCAGCACACACACACACGTATGTCTCAAACGTCAGGATAATGCTGCGCTTCTACAATCAAACATCAAAAAAGAGACGCAAACAGCGCCGTGCTTTGATCTCCAATCATCGTTTCGATTGCTAAATGGGCATTGTCGTTAGTTGTCGCTCGGATTGTGTGTCATAGGATGAGTGAGATAAACGCGATCAACTACTAAGATAGTAAAAGTCTGTGTCTTCATACGGCTATTCTTACCGCCATCGCATTGATCATCTACCGATCGGTGACTTTTTTTTTGTATTTTGACTGGTGTTTTGTATCTGCAATCGATCGATCATTTCGCGATCGTAGTCTGATCGTTCGAGCTCTGTTCGCAAATGCGTTTTTTTCGTTTCTCGTCACCACCATTGTTGTTTGTCGCCCTTCTCTAACCGTGGGTTTTGCTGTATTTTTTCTTTCGCTTCTATTTGTGGGAGCTGTGTAAGAAAAATACTTCTGAGCAAACAACATGCAAGAGCACATGTGTTTTTCTTGTCCCGCTGCACAGTTGGAACAGTTTTCTACGAATGGGGATTTGGAATAAATTCCTCTATACGGCACAGCCAAACGGGGACATAATTTTGATCGACAAACTATCACTAGCAATCGATTGATGGTAAAGGGGGGAGTAGTGTTAAAAAAGTATAAAAATACCGTAAAAACAGGTAAACTACGGGGTTAATAGAACATGCAAGAGCGAGAAGGGACCAGCTGACACATGCAAAACACAATCAACCACAATCAAAACATGCATTCACCCGGAATGCACAATCCTCGCAACGAGGAGAAAAGAAAAACCAAAAAGAAGAAAAAAACACTAGTTGGTGAAAAAACATCGCAACAACAATAATAACAACCATCGCAGCAGCCCGCTCAGGCCCGTTTTCCGCACCGCTGTATTACCCAGCAAGCAACATTATCGTGCGCGGAGGAGGGAAAAGAAGCGAAACATACAGAAAGACGAGAAAGCAGGAGCACCAAACACACGTTTGAAACAGATGAAAATGAATAATGGAAAATGGAATAATTGTGAAGATGTGAAACAAAACAAAGGGAGAATGGGGGAGGGAGATAGAAAAGAAAGGCGGGTGTGTTTGGAGAAATGAGGAAAAGAAGAATGATGAAGCATAGAATTCCTTACCGTGGGGGTATTTGGGTGGGGGTGGGTGGGTGGTTAGGAATCCAGGAAGGGAGGAAATAATGAGCTGTGAGATTGAGTTTGTTTATGTGTCGGAGCGAAATGGGGGAATTGGATCGAAGAAGGGAGAGGAGGACGCACACACACACACACACACGAAAAGCAAAAAAAAAATGATAGAAAGCAAAAGAAAAGGGAGAGAGAGAGAAATAAAGAAGAAAAAAACGAGCAGACAAACGAGAGATAGGAAAGGAATAAATAGTAAACATTAATGCGGGGCAGAGCAATAGAAAAATTGGTTACAGTCCAAAAAGCTCTAACACAGAGCAAAACTGAACAACACAGCCAAAGAGAAGGAGGAAGGAAAAGAAAAAGCAAACCCCGGTAAGATGAGAAGCGTAGGGAGGGTATACAGGAAAAAAAAAAACAAATAAAACCGGTTAGGACGATTTTGAGGGATAGAAAATGTTTTAAACCCGATTCATGATTGAAAACTGTACAGCAAATGTAAAGGATGTTTCCAGGAGAGGTTTTATAATCTAGGGCGGGAATTTAGTGCTTTTTGTATTATGACAATAATCTCACTGTCAATTGTTATTACAGCAAAGTGTCACATTGTCGCACGTGGTAGCAAAACCACCAAAACACGGTGGGTTCGTTAAAGCAAAAAAACCCCAACAGCAGGGTCAAACGTCAAAACACAACGGTTAGCGGTCACCGAAACACAGCAACACCTGCGAAAAAGGGAAGGAAAAAAAAAACAGTGCGCGTACTGCATGAGTGTGTTTGCACGCGCGTGCGTGTCTCTCTTTTCCTCCCGCCACCCCCACCTCTCTCTCTCTCTCTTTCGCTCACTCGCCGTGTGTGACTTAGTGCGTTGATTGCATCTGTTGGGTGTGTTGTTCTGATTGTTGGCCATTACTATCGAGTCACTACACGCATGTGAGCGTGTTGCGTGCGTGTTGAGCTGTGTGCGTGTGCAGTGTGCAGTGTGCCGATAACGCAGAGGGTGCGAAGGAGAGTGCAGCAGGCGGAAGGAATTAGAAAACCGGTGGTGAAAAGTGGCGTGGAAAGCCATGGAAACTAGCTACAACACGGCACCGATCGGTGCTGGAACCAGTGAGTTCGATATCAACATGTTCGACCAGTACGTGTACAAGGTTAGTATCTTCTGCTGGATAACAATATCCTTCCGCTTTACTTTGTCGTGCTCCATTGTAGGTTAGATAGGATTGGTGATCGAAGAGATCCCTCAGATCTGTATCCAGACTACGAATATCCGTGTGAGGAGTAAATATGGACAAAGATCTAAAACTTACTTCGGTCTGGAACCTTAAAATAATGTCAATCTGTGCAATCCTTACATCCTGACCATTGCAACTGGACTTGTTATCGCAATATCCTGAAGTACTTCAAGTAACTCAGCAAAATATTGTGCTCCAGTTTTGGCTAGATAGAGTTGGTGTATTCTTCTAGAAGATTTTAAAAAATTTTATGTGCTGATCTCTCTCCAGATTATATTCTTGTGAGAAGTCAGTAAGGAACTTCAAAATAATTTTAATCATTAACAAAAATCCTTCTGAAGAGTAACTATGGACAAAGATCTAAAATTTACTTAAATCAGCAACCTAAAAATGATGTCAATCTGTGTAATCATAACATCCTGACGTGAACTGTTGCAAATGGACTTGTTATCTCAATATCCTTAAGTACTTCAAGCAATCAAGTACCTCAGCAAGATATTGTGCTCCACTTTTCATTCGGAACTTCAGAATAATCTTGACCTTAGACATTCTAACCATTCTACATATTCCGCTGGAAACGAACTTTTTATCTTCTTTTAGACATAATATCCTTGAGTCCGAAATTTTCATAATGTACAGATGTCTTTCTTGTAATTGTTCTTATCTGTCACTACTCTGATCTCCCTTTAGCTATCGAATAGCTTTGTGCGAATTTATCTGGAAACTCAAACAATTGTTGGTTGGTCGAATTTTGTTTTTATTAGGTAAAATATATTCTGGATCGTGTCCTGAGATCTTAATTTTAAATGTCCAAAGTACAGAAAAGAAAAGTTAGTGAATGTCTGAGTCGTAGAGCCTGGTCTTGTAGGCATTCTTTGCCAACTTTAAATCTTTATCTTGCCATAAAAACTATATTCTCAATAAAGAGGCAAACATGGCTCCATCTGGCTTGAATGACATATATAGCAGGCACGGTTAGCAGTGGCTCAGTGCGCCAGAGATGATTATCATACTACCTTTTGGTTTTGCATTAATAAGGCGATTGCGTCGAGGAATAAGAGCCATTTGTACATGGGATTGAGCTTAACGGAAAGTTGCATTAAATGTAAGTGACCGTACCAAAGATAATACGAAAAAGAAAAATCCAGGCCATAAAGCGATGAGCAAGGCCATCGCGCACACTGATCTTGGCTGAATTTGGCCCGTTCGGTTGAACGTTCGATTGCGAACCACAAACTACTTAGCCTTTTAACAACGAACCGGTACGAAGAGTACGGTGCATTAAGGAGGGAGCGAGGGACAGAGAAACAGTTTCTTCAACTATTAGATGTGGAGATGCAATGCATCCGGACAACAATTCTGGACACTGCTGCCGTTTCCGACGCTTGCTGTAATCGGACGTTTGCTGCAGCATCAGCAGATGAACCATGATAACGAGATATGATCAGGGTGAAGGAACTTTATCTGTCATTGGTTCAATGGCCAGGGCTGTCTAGAAGCGAGCTAACTTACGCGTCCATTCCCGGGAAACATTTGCATAACTAAATCACGACATTCGAAGTTCGGTGATGCGCATTATGTTTTTAAACTGATAAAAAGATTTCCGTCAAACATAACGATTGAGGTAAAAACAACTCTGACTGGCATCCGTCCAATAGTTGAGCAGATATTGAACAGTGTTTTTTTTTTGCTCAATCTGAGAACTTTTGATCTCCTATGCTGTGAAACGATTGGAGTGATTTCTTCAAGAATAATCAAAATAATGGTATCCTCAGTGCTTAAAAAAAAGACTTGCTATAAAATTGGCTAGTTTTGACGAAAGTCGAGCACTTTTTTTATTTCAGTATTGACTGTCTGGCCACTATCGCTGTTAGTGGAGCACCTGCTCGAATTTATTTACTTGGTCTTGGTCTCGCATCTTATTTGAATGAAAATCTGGCAGCTTTTGAACCTTCTCCTAACATCAAAACTCATATTAAAAACGTTTAAATTCATGGCATATCCCTGTATAACGCACGAAGGAGTCTGTGCTGTTTGCTAATGCGACCTCACTACAACTCCGGATGAAGATAGCGAACGTGTTATCTCTACACGCGTTGTCATCTTGCAACAACGTCGGTTTAATTAAAATAACCTCCAAAACAAATCTGTTTCAATCGTATAGAATTTATTCATGGATTTAAAAAAAAAACATTATGCAATAGAGTAAGAAATCAGTGTGGGTTTGAAAGTTCACTGTTGACAATAACGACGCACCATCATTCGAAATCTATGTGTCCGTAACCTTGGAAGCCAATCGTCTCATTAAACGTTTTATTACAGCCAAGCTAACAAACTTAAGAAATTGTTTTGAGATTTGTCGAGCAGCTGTCCGAAACTATGTTTTCTTTTTTTTAGATTTTTTGTGACACTATTTTTTTTGTCAAGTGTCAAACGAACTATATAAATTTCCATGTGAACCGTTTTTTCTAAAAAAAAAAGATTGTGTATCCGGAAACATGATTGAAATAAAGCTTTTTAATGTATTACAGCACGCAAGAGTTAGTTTGTTGGTCGTTATGATAATAAAAAGAACGAACTTTATAGTCTTTCGCTAGTATGTACTGCTGAATATTGGATGAAGCTTATAGCAATTTATTTTTTATAGCAAATTTAGTTCGTTGAATGAATATCAACTTACTAATTTACCCATTCGAGCAGTTTCCTTCACTGTATCATTCGCCCAAGGCGTCCTTTAAAGCATTATTACAAACAGCTTTCTCTATTAATCGTTTCAATCTCTGATTTCCTTCTTTCCTCAAGGTAATTAATTTTCTCTGAACTTTTTGGTACATTCACCAATTAGTATAATGGTCATTTTTATGGAAAATCTTCACTCCTCAAAACACAAAT
>KB664054.1:8336369-8349920 GCA_000349025.1 Anopheles minimus
GTGTGTGTGTGTGTTTTCTTCATTATTTTAGAACGATCATAGAAGCGGTACTTCTTATCGCGGAAATGATTGCCACAGCTTCATACCCCGGTGAGCCGGTTTATTAGGAATAGAAAATAAAACACTTATTACAAAGTCGAAACCATGTTAAACTCTTCAAGTTTATCAGTAATTCTGGAATGAAAAAGATTCTCAATGTTTTGAATATATGAGTTCCTCTTGTATGTTCCCAGACGTAGAATGGATGGAATCCAAAAATTCTAAATATAAAGTTCAGATTATCCAGAGTTCGTGGGGAAGTTACCAATAAACGTAGGATGGCAAATTTTGTAAAAGAAAGGCAAAAAACGTCACTTTGAGAGCGAGTTCTTCAGATATATTGAGAAATATATGTGGAGATCTTGAGAGATCTGGACATCACATGATCCCAAAGCTAAAGAGCTCAAGAGATTAAATAACAATTTGTGCAGATGTCTAATACAAATCGAGACATTTAGAGAGGTAGTTTACTAATCAATTATAAGGGGTTATTAAAGTCCAAGAATTAATCTTCCTGAGTCATCAGATAGAGTCTATTGAACCCAAAAAGTAATATCCCGTTTTCATCACAACGCTTTCATCTTCGTTGTTATTTCCTGGGTTCGATTCTAAGCGGATACAAGATGCATGTGGTCTCGACTGCATGTGCGAAACATCAAGGGAACAAACAGCCTACACCGTACCGAAAACAAAGCCGTCGACGAATGCGAGTGGGCATTTCCGCAAAGGAATGATTTGACAGCGTGGAAGAACACCAACTGAGCACGTTGTGTTAGTTTTCCGTTGCATCAAAGTAAATCAAACTTTAAAGTAATGCAATAAATATATGCATCGTCTGCAGTTTTGCTGCCGTGTGAGTTCTGGTTATTTATTTGTTTGCTTGCAGCTTCAAAGAACTTTACCCAGCTGGAACGCTCACACACGGTGCAAAGTGCGCAGGAATAGCGTAGTTACTTCTAGAATGTATCGTCTTCCTTCCGGTAATGGGCGACACAACCAGATGTCCGCATCTTGATTCGAATCCCGTCTTTATTGTCTCGGTGCTTCCTGTTTAGGCCTTAGTCTTTGTTGCCCTTCTGTCAGAGAGATCTAAAAGACCTCTACTCCCCAATGCGATAAGCAGTCTTTTGCCACTCAAGGCACCTGCGCACATCTTCGTCTATAAATATCTCCTTCCTTTTTTTTTCCCCACCTAACCCAAATCGATCGTCGACGATGGGTAACTTCGTGAGGAAGAGGAGAAGGTTACGAAAGCGTCATTAAAATTCAAATAACAGTAATCTAATCGCTCGCTGCTTTGGTGTTGATGATATCTTATCAAACGAAACACCCCAAACTGCTATCCATTAGCATGCATGTGATAACCATTACACAAATAAAACTATCAAAACTAACAATACATGGTTACACAACAAAAGAAAAACATATATACAAACACAAAACTGAATATAGAAATACTTTGTTTTTTGTTTGCCCTATTTCTCTGACTCCTGAAGTATGTGGTAAACTAGTTAGCGCAGTTCATATCAGTTTCTTTAATTAATGAAGGTGCATGTTTGTGTGTGAGTGCTCTGTTTTTAGTTCATTTTGTTTCGAGTTGAGAGACTCCTCGTTGAGTACCATAAATCAACTCGTAAAATGAGAGTCGAGATCAGGGGTTCCAGAACTCAATCGCTACAATATTAATGGGCTTTAATTTATGTTCCATCTATAGTGAGAAGTTTAAATTTTTTATTAATATAAAGAAAGAAGTATATAATATCTTCAATTTCACGTTTGATATAATATTTAGAAAAAAATATATAAATAGTAAACACATATAAATAGTTAAACTGGAGTTATTATGCAAATGAGCGGATCGAGTTCAATAACCTGAAATCTCTTGATGTCTCCCTATACGACCTTGTTTATTTTACTTAACAGTTATTATTCGCTAGCTCGGAACAAAAATTGATTACCACAAACAGTCGGGGAATTTATTTTCTACGGTTTTTATTTATATTTTCCTTCCAACTCCCAATGTGACGTCAAAACAAACGTTGTAAAATTCGATTCACCTCGACAAAAAAAAGTTCACGCTTTGTGCATATGTTGCATGTCCAACGCTTGCATACGGTTGTGCGTTTATGTTTATGCTTAACAATTTCCCTTCCCAGCGCACTAGTCTCACACGACTTATTACGTCCGTAAGGCATGTCCGTGCCCTTATCTTGCGCCCGTGTTTATTTGCCTCTCCCAAACAAACGATAAGCACTTTCATGTATAATTTCCTTAATAACACTCGGTCGTACGTTTCCCCCAGCGTCTTATCGAACGGATCCGCGCCGTCTTATCATCGGTTATCCGTTCTATTACTTATTTCCCCTCCCATCCCACTCGCACTGCTGCTCGGCCCGTCCGAATTAAGTCCCGCTATCAAACGCGTGAAATTTGAAAATAAAACGCCTCATTATACAACGGACAAAGAACATGTTTTTGGTTGTTGCTGTACGGTTCCCGTGTTACATGCGTTACTGTTGACATTAGCCTTCAAGTCGTAAGAGTATCGCTGCGATAAGGAAGATTTTTTTAGTCTCTCTCTCTCTCTCTCTCTCTCTCTTTCACACACACTGTTGTTCACACTGTTGACAGAACTTCGCTGGCCGGACGGTGTGACCCAGTTGAGCCCAATAATATGAGGCGGCTAATAACGCTGTTCAACATGCAACATGTGTCCGCATTTTCTTTTTACCTTAACGATCTGCTCCGGTCATGTCTGGTATATAAGGACCTACTTGACTTATTTTTACTATGCGGAACGAGCCGATCCAGAATCTCAAGTGATTCTTGGTCATTGTTTTATCTACGGCTTTTAAAAAAAAACTTAGCATTAATTGATCCTTGATCCCAATCCGGATTCCTCCAGATCCATCTCTGGGCTCTAGTCTCACATCTGAAACCTGGATTTCAATCATCCGCATCACCACAGATCTTAATTAGGACTCTCTTCAGATCCCAACGTTGGATTTCAATCATTACAGATCCTGTTCCTAAAGAACTCAAATTTGGCCACTCTCTTAAAGCCCAATCCTGGCTCCACATTCCGAGAACTTGAAATCTAGACTCTTGTTTCAGATCCAGAGCTTGATTTCTGGCGACCTGGAATCTGGAATGTGGTTTTGGATCCAACTCCTCGAATCCAATCATTAAAGATACGCATCCCAAGAAGTCCAAATCTTAAGTCTTGTTTCAGGGACGGATCCTGGATTCCAACCATCCGACACATCTATATCCCCATCGATCCAAATTTGGACTCTAGTTTTAGGAATTCTAATTCTGGATGCACATTCTGAGAGTCCTAAATTTGGACTCCAATCCTGGATCCCAACCATGATCTGATCTCTAGTTTGACATTTTAATTTGAATTCCAATCATGACAAATCCAGATTTCAAGAGATCCAAAATCCACGAAAGATCCAAATCTGGACTGATGTTCCAGATCTCAATCTTTGATTCCAATCATGAGAGATCCTAATTTGGACTCCTCGATTCGGACTCCAATTCGGTATATAGAACATCCAGGGTTTGAGATCCAATCACACCAGATGTCCCCAGATACCGCATGGTTCATATGTGTGTCGTTTTCGGAAGCCATATTGCTCCAGAAAATCATTACTAATGTTTTTGATGCGAAGAATTCATGGCCACTCATTGAATAGCCACATTCGCGACAAAATGAACTTTCATTCGAAATGGTTTACTAATTTTTGTTTCCCTCTTCTCCGAATCCAGCGTATGTTTCGCACGCAACACGAAAAGCTACATTCACCAGCTTCTTCGCGTTACGGCATTAGGTTGGGGGTTTTCTTGCTATTCACATACGTATCGGTTCCTCGAAACATGATTGACCTCATTCGAAGAGCTTTTGCCGTTCGGTGGGGTAGGTTCGGGGGGGTGTGGAAAATGATATTCTCACCCTCCAGTACCAGTGAGGGTTTTCCACCAGTTACGCCGCATTTTCTTCAGGTGCTTCAGGTCTTGTGTGTGCGCGAGTGGACGTAGATAGAGTGGGAGGAATTGCATTTATTCATGCTGCACATGCAGCATATTTGTGCGCATACTACCCACTTTGTTTCCGACTATTTTCCCCCTTCTTCCGCCCACACACACTGTCTGCTTCGGTTGGAGTCCCTTCATTAACATTGCTATATATATATATATGTATATACATATCTGCCAACGGACTCTCATGTGAAGAGAAAACTTTGCGGAAACTGGTAAAAATGGTTGGACTTTGGAACTGGGGATTGTTTGTTTGCTGGTTGCAACTAATGACGTGACACAATGGGCTACTATTGTTTTCTAGCAATTCGTGTAACAAACACACACACACACACACACATATTGTCGTACCCTTCCCTTTCCCGTGGTTTCCCATTTCCTCCGGCGTCCCTTTCCCAAGGCTGGGTTAGTAAAAGGGTTGCATAAATATTTATTTGAATTCACGTTCGACATAAAAACAAAACACACGCGGAAGCGTTGGTGTGAGGGGTGGGGAGGGGGGGGGGTTAGGATGGCGGAGGGGAGTAAAGTGAAGCACACAGAATTTGGTAAAGTGAGGAGAAATAAAGATACAATCATAATATACTAGCCCGGGAAATCATAAAAATGTTTTCACATTACCAGCCATTTTTTTTCTCTCGCTTCCCTCCTTAGCTCTTAGGGTGAAACCCCCTTCCCCGAAATGCGCCCGTTTACTTGTTTTGTGCATAACACATCAGCAGCACAGCACCGCAGCAGTAGTAGTTATTTGTCGACGTGTTTCCTTCGCCGTACGTTTGCTTGATTAACCGTTTGTTTGTACGGTTGTGTAAGTGGTGATAGCTAGGCCGATTTTAACAAGCACTGACCCACTGTTAAATAGGTTGCATTATAATTACAATGCAGTGGAAAAGGAGCTTTGCGATTAGCAACTGTTTTGTTTTCCGGTACGCGCCCGGTACTCATTATGTTATTCCAAATCTTCAAACTTCGTGTTCGCGATTTTATTACATTTCATTAAAATTGTTACAGTTGGTAGGAATGATGGTATTTAATTTTTAATTGCAATTGGTGTTTTAATTGTACTTTCCAGCAAAACAACATTTTTTAAATGAAATGTAGCACTGTTGTGTTAGTACACTATTGTGATTTTATAGCATTGTTTTTGTTTTGTTTTATAGCATCAACTTTATTAATATTACAAATATTTTTGAGTGATTGTCGTTAAAAGCGACATCTTGGGGAATGAAAATCTGCGGTCAACTATTAGAGCGCTTTAGATGACTTCAGTACATTTTAGATAATTTAGAAAAAAAGAAGATTTTTATTTCAATAAGTTGAGATGTTACAGCATATCTAAAGCTTTCTGTGCTTTCTCAATTTTAAATGGAAAGTAAATTTCTTTTCTAGATGTCAAATCCTGTGATGAACAACTGTCAAAAAAGATTGAGTCCGGTCAAAAATGAACTAATTTTTTATTATTATTTTGTGAAATTCTTTTTTATTTGTCGGTTCATATTATTTGAAGCACTCCTTTTTGTTCAATAGCAACACAAACTCTCCGAGTCGAATATCGTTACCTCATTTCAACCAAAGAAGAGTTGAGAATGAGTGAAGATTCATTTTTAATCACTCACTTAGTATTTTTTTATCATTATTATTATTATTATTTTTAACTCATTAAGTTTTCTAAGTAACAAGAGGACTACTAGAGACCCAATAAAGCGTTCTGAAACTTTGATATAGATCATCTGAAGTTAATGAAAAATGTCAATCTCTAGTTCGAGACTGCTTGGTTCGAGTTTAGCCTAATTCTGAATGATAAATATCAGAATATTGATTATTTTTCTAGTCCATCCAAAGTGTGCAAAATAAAGTGCATGTACTAAGCAGTGTCTGAAGAACATTTCGATTTTTTTTTTTCAACACATCAAATAACTACCATGATATCATGCGATATTTGTTTTCGATTTTAAAAGTGATCGCCAAAAAAATGCACATTGAAATTGAAGTGCCCTGTCCAGTCCAAAATAACCACTCACGAAATGAACGAATCAATGGGGAGCTCTTTTTTACTTTTTCAAACCAAATTTCTAGCATTGAAGAACTGTCAAATGCCATAAAAGCTGACAGGTGAGTTCACGCGCGCACGATGAACCTGCGCTCCGGATGAACTGTCCTTGGTGTATCCGTTTTCTTATTGGAAAGGTTGAATTACTCATCCCGGTGCTTAAACTATAATAAAATAAGCATTAAGCAAATGTTTAGCAAAATCTGCTACTGTGCGATAATATTGAGCATTGCGTATCTTTTGTTGGCAGCGTAACGCTGTTGTTCGCATTACAAGCACCGTCAAACGCAATTGTTTATTGTTTTTTACCCTGCGACAGACGTAACAGCATTACGCTCGTCCGTTGCGGTATAGGGTTGCCGGCCCCGTAAGCTTATCAACGCCAAGTTTTGCATCGCAATCAGGTTTTTGCTTATAAAACGCTTGCGTTCCGTGGTAAAACACGGAAACAGAGTAGGTCGAACAATCGCAACCTGCCCGGCAAGTTTGCGCAGTGCGAAGCGTTGGTGTTTGTTTAGTGTTTAAACCATTATCTGAAGTTGATTGTTTTGCTAATATTATCCTGTATTATTTATCCTTCGCGTACCGGAAGCGGCAGAATGGGAAGAACCACCATCAGCCTGCTGCTGTGTGCAATTAGAAAGCTTGGAAAAGAAGAGCTTATCACTACTTCCATCGGGGAGTTTGCATTGATATTCCCTGAGCTGAGTTGAATGGGGGGAAATAAAGAGAATAAAACAAACGCAACTAATGCGCGTGTTGCCACCGCGTTACCGATCGAATGTTAATCTATTTGTTTTCATTCTAACCGACTTGCAATGGAGAGCCGCACGGTTGGAGATCCTCTGTTCCGTTTTCCAGGATTGCCCCGGTTTGTTTGTGTCGATGGCAAACAAACCACATCTGCTATGTAGGCAGCGAATGGGGCGTGGAATCTTTTCCGAACATTTAAACAAGTGCACAGGTTTTGAGGCTTCTGGTCCAACGAAAAAAAAAAGAAAAAAGAAAACGAGTACTTTGAACAATTCGCCGAAGAAGGGAAGGTTATCGACGACGCAATTCTCGGCGAAGGCTTTCCGTGTGTTGGATGACGAGACACAGATCTGTAGGGTGATGTGACCTACTTCGGATACAACACCCGCAACACGCTTTAAATAGCCCCAAACCCACGCAACTTTAGTGGCGGTTCGTGGGTTTTGCGTTTCGCTGAGGATGCCTTGGACAAAACTTCCCTTCTGATGTAAGCGTAGTTTGTCAGATGTGTTACCGGTGATACTACCGGCCATCCAACCGAGTGCTGCATACTAATGTATCCGACAAAAACATTGAGATCCTCAAGTGTTCGAACTCTAGATTCCAATCAAAAAAGCTCGAAAAACGACCCAGCGTTGCGTGTCTATCTGCCGATAACAAACTCAAGACTACCCACGGACAAATAGCGATGCGTCCACAGATCCTCGAGTGCATCCGGATTTTGCTGAGTGAACAAAACTGCAATTCCTCTGTTTGGATCGTAAAACAAACTCCTAAGCTGATGGACGCGCTTTCAAGCGGACGATATCCTGCCATAATATACCGGTGGCCAATGACAGATAGGGAGTGCTCGTGTAGTTTTATTTGCGTAGTTTGGACGCTACTTTTACAGCGCTCTCTTGCGTCTTCGTGCACGGCGTATGTCTGAGGCGAACGGAGTGAGCTCGCTCTGGTGGAAAAATGGGTGACCTTCTCGTTCCTTTCTTCCCAACTATCCCGAGCATAATTCCTTCAACGGCGCATTCAAACCGTGCTGGGAGCGCGCGTATTTAAACGAAGGGCATGAATTCTTGAAGGCGAAGGTGGTCCGTACAACCCTCGGTGCCCGGACCAGCCCGGTGCTAAGTCGATTGAAGTCGTAAAAAGTTTTGTCGCTCGTATAGTTTGCTCGTAAAATCGAAACAACGATTGGTGGCGATGTTGTAGCGACGGCAATTGCTTGAGACGGGATGGTAGGAAGGTGGTGTGTGTCGAGCAAAATGTGCACCATTAAAAAACTACTGTCGCATTTTTATTATTATTATTTGTGCGATGGAGGACGACGTCTCAAGGAAAAGTGCATCGTGTCTGTTGGAAGAGGGATATTCCCACGACATCCTTTCGCGGAGCTCCTACTAGCCCTGTGCAGCTGACCCGTTTGATAGCTATATTCAATTAAAATTAGCACAAGATTAAAATTCGATTGCCACCGGTTGAGGCATTAAGAATTTGCACTCTGCAGACGCGCGAGCGGTTCTGCTGTCCAAGAACCTTCCACTGAGTGCTGCTATAAAAATGCGGTGTATATGACATTTGCATAAGCCACTATAGCGATCTTGTTGGTAAGGATGAATTATGAACCCACCGTCACCGCTTTACCGGTCACACAACGCCGCGTGAACGCACACGAATAAATAAGTAATTTATCGTACGCCAGTTACACGACTTCCTGCGTCCAACAGGTGGCACTCACGGTGAGCGAGAGTGAGCCGTTTGCGTACATGCACACCGATGGGCATGTTTGTTTATGTGCGTTGTTACCTCCGGCAAAACAAAGAAAAAAAGGCGCAATAGAGCGATGCCAATGCGTACCGACCCTTCTAGGTGACATGTTTCACTGCTGGGATATTAAATCTCCGGTTCCGCTTCTGTAGCGTTCGCACGAGGAATGTCGATTTGCATAAAACATCTAATGCACACCTCATTAACCTTTCTGTCTTCTGCTTCCTTCCATTCCTTGCAGACGTTTCACACACCTTCGTTCGGCGATGACGAGTTCGATATACAGTCGATGAACAGTCACCTGCAGCAGTCGCAACAGCAGCAACCCCAACAGCAGCAGCAGCATCATCAGCAGCATCAACAGCAACAGTATCAGATGCACAACAGTTCGCAACAACAGTCCGGCCATATGGTGGGAATGATGCCGGATCAGCAGCAGTCAGGCTACGGTCAATGGCACCAGGATATGAACCATCACAGGTAAGGATTTCTTCATCTTGAAAGCATCATAAGACAGATTCACTAAATCGTCAGCTCGCAGGTTGCTTCTGGAACGAACCTGGAAGCTACCTCTATAACTCCAATCACCAGAAAGAGGAGCATTGGGAATGCACTGAGTGAAAGAATCAGTAAAATTCAATCATTCACACTTTGCTCAGCTTGTTTATCTCAGATTGGGAGCTAAAACAAAAATCCTAATTGGAATCTCTCGGGATCTGTCATGCGTAGTTTGAGGTTATTTTTTTATATTTTTTCATTAGACTAGATGATCCTTGTCATCAATGTTGCAATGTTTTCCGCGTGAGAGATTCTTGTATTTTAGTTTCATTGTTTTTTTTTTTCTAATTGCTCGTCCAAAATCGTTGGAATTGGATTTATCCAACACTAGCGGGCACCCACGTAAACCGACTTTAGGTGTCTGACATACGTATAGTAGCTTCTTTATTTATAAATAAAATCAATTCATTTGAAAAACTTCCTCACACGAAATTTTAAAATTTCATCTTTTACAAGTTCAATGGCAATGTTCTCTAGCAGATATAATGCCATTAAAATAGAAAGACATGTGACACTCAGTAGCTACGAGTTGATTGACAGCTGCATAATGAACACATCGATGAAATGAACAATCCGGAACAGCACATGATATGATTGATATGAAAATAAAAACAAAACCACGTGGGATATTGAGGTCCGCTGGAATGTTTTAGTCTGTTTACCCCTTTTTTATTGCTTTTATTTAGTACAAAGCATATGCGAACCATGATAAGTCTAGAAGACAAAAACATACTAAAACTTCATATAACTCGTTGTAGACCTGTCAAGTTGAATCTTCATCGGTTGAAATAGTCGATAACGCAATGCTCAACAACATGTCCTGACAGTAATACCCCTATTACATTAGATGGTTATGGATGGAAATTTTCTGGAAAAAAAGGAATTGGTAATGACCAATGCGTGGAATCTGTCACCGCTAGAAATCATCTGTCAATGTGAAAAATACAATCATTCTGTGTCAGATTTCTTTTTTAATCTCATCACAGGATGAGCAGTATGAACTCCGTAACTACCACATAGATTAGATTCGAATCTGTAAAAGTAAGCCAAGAAAGGTCCCAGAAACTCCGGACCTGCAAATGTAGAATATGTTGATTTGAGGTTTCGATTGAAGATACTAAACCATCTTGGATCATCTAAGATAACATCCAAGTAATAAATGAAGACCGAGATCCTCGTTGCTTTCTTTCGTGCTTTAGATTTGATCATTATATCTGAGGATATCATTATCATTAGATTAGATCAAGTTCTCCGATCACTCCAAAACGTTTCAATTCATCAAGTTAGTTAGAAATTTGCGATTTCCACGACATCTTTCGGGAAGAAAGGCTTTCAGTTCATATCTTTGAGAGGCAGCCTCCGACCTTCATCACTGATAGGTCTACTCAGTGCTTTTAAGCACATCGTGAGTCATTTGCTCAGTAAAATATTCCAAAAATCCTCTACCTCTCACAGTAATCTTTATTTTTTTTAAATAAATATATAAAATTTTTCATCACCAACAGGCTGATTATGAAACTCCTGTTTTTACTGAACACTGGATAAAATGTAGAAATTGATTCTCTTCGCTACTATCACTCACGGATATACTATAAGTAATGATCAAAAAGCCTTACATAGCCATGGTGAAACTAACTTGAAATATGGGCAATATGAACTGAAGCATCATCTCTGCTGCCTGTAAATACACTGTTCCAAATGAGTGAAACTGTTCTGACAGCTCGATAGCGCTTGGAAGGACAAGTAGTAGCTCTTCGATTTATAAGTGCGGTTGAAGCTGTGTTTGTGGATGAACAAGGGACATGTTCTACAAAACTACGGTTCCGAAGAACGACAACTGGATTTTTTTTCCACCGGTTTGTTTACCTTGTTCGCACAATAAACATTTGACGTTTCTAGAAGCTAGTGCTAAATAATATGAGCTGTTGCTATCAATCGTGTAAAAGCAGTGATTTGTGAAACATATTCAATGAAGTGAAATGGTTTTGTGAAAGTTACCGAGGATTGATAGTTTAATCGTTGCAAAAGCACGGTAATAGTGTTGGGCAAAATGGAGAAAATAGCGGAGTCGGATCGATCCGACTCCAGGAACAGCCGGAGTTGACTCGCTCGCCGTCCAAGTTTTTTTTTTTTGCACAATTCAAGTTTTAATTGAGAAAATACATCAGTTTCGCAATTATACACCTGGTGAATATTCTCCAATGCGCTACTTATCGGTGCTTTGATTCACCTTCGCAATTGTTCGATTGTTCATAAGAAAAGCAACAGAAAGAAGAGATCCACTAGCAATCAGGAGTTTAGTACACATCCAGTAAAAATGGCAAACTGCTATAATAAAATTTGTCAGACGAAGTAAGCCGGAGACATAGAATTTGCTCTGCTTGCCCTCTATTTATATTTTTTACCCAATACATTGACAGTATCCGACACGAATGTCGTCCCTCGAAAATTCTCGATAAGCAAATTCTTAACAAAATTAAGTCCACCATCAACATATAACACTAGAACTGCCAAACGTAATTGTGCTTGCTTTGTACACGATATGGAAAAGCTGGTTTATTTATTCATTTTGCAATTTTAATTATTTTTATTGAAACATTTCTATCTATAAAGGTTTGTTTTGGAGAATCAGCAAGTACAGTAAATTTCCGACTTACGCGGTTCTCGACATACGCGGATTCGGAGATACGCGGATTTTAAAATTTGACAGTTCTTGTTTTTTTTTTGTATGGACTTCAATTTGAAATTTATCAATTTCCAAACAATTCGTAAAAGCCGTTGATTGTTTTCATTTTAAAAATTACTTTTCGTAAAGTTTTGTTAAGTTATCGCATTTCATAACTTCACTTTAATAGTAATATTGATAATTTGTATTAGAATTGTCAAAATAAACGTAAGATATTTATAGTTGATCCTTTCAATCGCGGCATAAACATTGTGTCAAACGATTTTCGACTTACGCGGATATTCGAGATACGCGGATTTGTCCGGTCCCTATTATCCGCGTATGTCGGAAACCGACTGTAAAAGCTAATCAATAACTACGAAGGACTGTTTAACCTAAAAAATGTGGTGGTTAGAGAGAATCATTTGGAATGATATGTGTGGTAGTTCTAATGTTAAATCAGCCAGAGCAAATTCGAACGCAAAAAAATACAAGAAAAGAACGTCGGGCGAATACCAAATAGTTATCTGAAGTAATCCGGAGTCATTCGGAGTACTCCGGAGTTGACCGGAGCAACCGGAGTCGGAGTGGATTCGTGAAACCACTCCGGAGTTCCCATCACTACACGGCATATTGTACAGCAGTTCTGGTTCTTGCTCATCAATTATTGCACCAAGCGGGCAGTTTTATTTTTTCCCCGAATTTCTTTTTTTCCTCTGCATAATACCCCCCACCCACCCAAACAAACACTTTCACTTTGCAACGGTTTGGTGTGATGGTGACGTGCAAAAAAAAAAAGGAAATCAAACTTCCCGATCTGACCTTGACTCCCTTGGGGGGGGGGAATGTGTACATACATTTTACAGCTATATCGGTGGTACCGTCAGAGAACGGGCGCGCCTGCATGTAGGCATAATAATCCCCCCCGTGGTTTTTTTTTCTGTTGTTGTTGCCGGCATGCTGGCATGCCAAAGCAAAACAAAACACAAACGTGCCGGTTTGAACCCTCAAAAAAACAAAACACCACACGCAAAAAAAAAGAGGAGATAGGAACGAAAAAAAAAAACGCAGGCAAAAACACACAGCACAGGAGGCAGAACACAGGCGCGGTTTTATGCCACAACCGCTTGTGGTGTGTGTCGCGTGGTTGTGTGGGGTGTCTCCTCACTCACTCACTCTCTTTCTCGCCCGCCACTCTACCTGTTACGCTGTGTGGCGTGTGGAGTTATAGTAGTACGCGCGAACGCCCAGCTGATCGCCAATGCCCTGCGGGGAGTTGGAGGATTTCCTCTTCCTTTTTTTTCGCTTTCTTCTCTCTCTCTCTCACACACTCTCACCGTTTCACTTTCCTGTTGTGTTTCTTCCGCTACAGCAGCCCGTACACGCTACAGTCGCCGAACCAGCCGACCTACCATCAGCTGAACGCTAGTCCGAACAACAATCCCACGCTGCACGTGATGCAGCCACCCCAGCAGTCCCCCTCGATGGTACCACCCCCGCAGCAACAGCAACAGCTATCCCCGCAGCAGCAGCTCGTTGGCGGAAATGCGCTCAGCTTCATTGGGCGTTCGCCACCCCAGAACGGTGTTGGACAGGGTACGGAAAATGGCACCACCAGCGACGACAGTGACGACACGATTCCGGTAAGGGCGCGCGCGAGACGCAGGGGGAGAATGGGGGGGGG
>KB664054.1:8349930-8365266 GCA_000349025.1 Anopheles minimus
CTCTTTCTCGCCCGCCACTCTACCTGTTACGCTGTGTGGCGTGTGGAGTTATAGTAGTACGCGCGAACGCCCAGCTGATCGCCAATGCCCTGCGGGGAGTTGGAGGATTTCCTCTTCCTTTTTTTTCGCTTTCTTCTCTCTCTCTCTCACACACTCTCACCGTTTCACTTTCCTGTTGTGTTTCTTCCGCTACAGCAGCCCGTACACGCTACAGTCGCCGAACCAGCCGACCTACCATCAGCTGAACGCTAGTCCGAACAACAATCCCACGCTGCACGTGATGCAGCCACCCCAGCAGTCCCCCTCGATGGTACCACCCCCGCAGCAACAGCAACAGCTATCCCCGCAGCAGCAGCTCGTTGGCGGAAATGCGCTCAGCTTCATTGGGCGTTCGCCACCCCAGAACGGTGTTGGACAGGGTACGGAAAATGGCACCACCAGCGACGACAGTGACGACACGATTCCGGTAAGGGCGCGCGCGAGACGCAGGGGGAGAATGGGGGGGGGACGGGTTTTGGAAACCGCTTGATAAATAATTGCCCACCCCGAGGGTGTGTGCGTCTGGGAGGCCCTCCCCAAAAGGTGTTGGTGGAAAGCCGGAAAAAGGGAACGAGAAAGAAAGAAAGGGCGGTATAACAACAACTCCAAAAAAAAAAAGGATTCACCCCCTTTAGGCACCGATTTTTGATCGCCCTTTTTTGTTTCTTTTCTTTCCCTTCCTTCGCCGTTGTTTTCATCTCCACACCTTATCGGGTTCACACGCGCTCTCTCCGGGTGTGCGGAATTTCCCGACCTTTCCCGGGGTGTCGTTTTTATACGCGGGCGCGCGCGCGCGCACGTGTGTGTGTGTGTGTGGATTTTTGTTTTCATGTTCCTTTATATCTGCTGTATCCCTTTCCACGGTCAGGCAAACTCCCTGAAGCGTCCGTCGTCTGAACCGTCGTACGGTGAGGATGCGCTTGCCGGTGCGGCCGGCATGAAGGCATCGGCAGCGGCAGCCGCCGCCGCCGCTGCAGCCGCCGCCAAGAAGCCCAAGGTCACGAAGAAGAAGAAAAAAAGGGATCCCAACGAGCCGCAGAAGTAAGTTTTAGGTGCAATTTTGTTTGTTTGTTTTTTTTTGTTGTATCGCTGTCCCATATTTTTTCCCCTTCCTTTGACTATCCTAGTGTGTTTCTGTTTTGGATATCTTTTTTTTCTCTCTCTCTCCCTTTTTATACTGTGCAGCATCATGGTGTCCTATTTTCCATAGTCTAATCCGTATCGTCTGACCGCATGTTTTCTTTCTTCTCTTTAGACCCGTCTCTGCCTATGCACTGTTTTTCCGCGACACGCAGGCAGCAATCAAAGGCCAAAATCCAAACGCCTCGTTCGGGGAAGTGTCCAAAATCGTTGCCTCCATGTGGGACGTGCTAGCGACGGAGCATAAAAATGTAAGTAATGGGAAGGTGTGCTATTCTGTTTGGATGTAAACATAAGGCAGGTTGCAGCCGGTGACATGCGCGAATGGATGTAGCATTAGAGGTGATCTCCAAGCTAGCTGATAGACGAGAAATTAGGACATTTGACAGCTCAGTAAGCTTATTGGGGAGGCTGAGATTTGCTGTCAACCGATTTTCAGATTCATCTGTCAAGATCGAATTTTCTCGCATCGGTCTAAATACAAAAATCTTGTAAAAACATGATTTCCAAATTTGTTGTTAATGTTCGAATGGCGTTAAAAACACTTTCCTTGAGGCATCTTGGTATAAACCCCATGACGGCATTCATAACTGATCCTGAATAAACACAATAGACGACAACTTCGGATGGCAGATATCCCAGTTTATACAAAATTCGGTTAAAGTCTGAATTATTGCCCATCCCCCCTCTCACGAGTGATTCGCGGATAGCCCAAGTGACAAAAATAGGAACACCGTTCCGGCACTCATTTAGTTGTAGTTGAATTTCACAACAATAATTCACGTCGTGGACAAAGTTTGACCGAAATCGGTATACAAATGCAAGAATGAAGTATAATATTTATTGAAAGTAAATGAGATAACAATATAATTTTTTTTAATAATTTGATAATCATTTAGAACAAATAATTGCAAAATATAGTAATTATTTGAACAAAAAATTAGATAATTTTAAATTTTGCAAAATACATAAGACCACGATATTAAAATTTGTCCCATGGGTTTACCAAATTCGTCTTTCAAATAGTCAAAATGAGTGCCCGTGAGGTGAGGGAGGGGTGGGGGGGAGGGGGGGGCATTAATTAATACGTTAGCTATGATGCTATAAAAGTGCTTTAATTAGAACAATTTGATCCTATAAAATTGTTCTAATTGTACAATTTTTTTCGCGTTAGTCAATCCGACCCTATAATGTTGGTGTATAAACGAGATTGGAATTCGCCGTAAATAGTATACCTTGGGGACTACCTGCACATAGCGTGTTAGTTGGTAGTAGTAGCAGCAGTTAACCTCATGTGCGCGGTGAAAGTGTGCCACGTCACCATCCTCTCGTACACCGCGCCACCTGCAACCGGTACAAACGCACGAAAATATGCTTTTAAATTTCTAATCAACCTCGCTCCATCCCCAAACAACACGGCGCGGCCTATTACGTTTATGTGTCCTATTGTTGTTTTGTTTGTTGTTTGCTGTCTATCGGAAAGATTTGGCTCGGGCGCGCGCGCGCTCTCGATCGTCTCACTCGCTTCCACACATCAGCTTCCGTGTGTACCGTACCGTCCCTCAATCAAGGCGTTTGACTTTACGCATACTTTCTTTTTACCGGTTCGTTCGCTCATTTCCCGTTTCGAAAACCATCAAAATTATCTTTGGAAGGAATGGAGCGAAAAAGAAAAAAAAAACAACCAAAACAACACATACACACGAAATCATCCTCTTCTATAATTCCGTGTAGCGTTTGTGATGAGGTTTATGGCAATGTGTTTTACGATGAAGCATGGTTTCCAATTTTACTATTCAAGTTGTTTTTTTTCTCAAACGTATCACTATATATCCCAATCGTTGCTAGTGGGGTAATCTTTTGAAATGGTTTCCATCCTTCTATTACGTGCAACATGTTTTTTCTTTCTTAATCCATCCCCCAATACTCATGAGAAAAGCATTTTCTATAATGATTATTTTTTTTAACAATCCTTTTATTTATCTGCCATAAAAAAATTATTAAAATAAAAAGACATGTTAATTGTTTAAAGTATCAGCATTAAAAGATCTAGAGAAGATTTAAAATAAGATAGTGGAAAGCGCTTCGATATTTGACCTTCTTAGCTTAAACTTTTTTACATAACGTCTAATTAAAATCTTAAAAAATAAAGTACAGAAGGTTTTAGAACTAAAGGTACACCCACTTAGTACTCGTTTAGTACATACTTGCTGGGTCTCGTTTTTCTCAGTCTTATTATTCTAATCGTTGCCATAATACAGTTGTTTCCGCCGGGGTTGGATTAAAATAACAATTAAGCGATAAGAGCTTAACATTTTTATAGCACATTCTACTCACATTGCTCGTATCATGTTGTTTCGATCACGCTGCTGCACAACTCATACTTGTTTGCATTTCCTTGTTCCACACCATTTGACAACGGTTACTTATTAAGCTCACATTCTTTCGTTTACAAAACCTTCGCTGTACACATCCGTCTCTTTGATTTTGCAATTAACCCTTTTATAATAGTTTCCTGTAAACACTTCTACGCGGCATGTTATCGGTTATTTAGAGGACTTAATGCTCCAAGAGTGTTTGTTGCTATAAAGTTGATTTTTTTATGGCTTTTTCAAAATAATAACATGTACGTTATCGATGGTACGCTGGTTTGAGATTTCGCGGAATGGTTTATTGATCAGGAAAAATGTAAATTGTCTGATTTTGTTCGGATACGAAATAAATGTCTTCAGAGCATTAGACAGAGATGGATACTTGCACGTGCAAAGGATAGATATCCCATCAGTGTAGGGTAGAGAGTGGGATAAGGAAGGACACATTTACTTCTAATCACATTAACAAGTTGGTTTGTGTTGGTTTCATTCGTTCCCCATGCAGTATCAGAAGTAATGTTCTACTGTCATTTATAGCTCCTTTTTTTTAGTGTGCTATGCATCCCAATTCATTATTTCATTTTTTCACTCATTTATCAATTTTTTGACAATCAGTTTTTTTTTGTTCTGATACTCCCAACTGAGCTGGATGAATTCAGTCCTCCAGCACGAGTCACTGTGATCCATTTTTATAATGAATTCCATTTGTTTCTTGTTCCGGACCATACACTTCCGACACTTTCACGGTTTTGTGTTTTATTGCATTCCGTGACCGTAAGGCGAGGAGGGACAGACAGCGGGCGCTATATTACTGCATCACTGTTTACGCAACCGGTGTTGTACCAAACGTAAGGTGTCCCCCTCCTTTATGGAGGAGCATCGAACTTCCAAGCTCATTGTTTTGGGAAATAATAGTTTGCAAATGTCCAAACGCGCTAGGTTTTTGCCGCGTACCAACACACTGTCACTCGTTGTGCATCAATCAATCTGTCTCGCTTTGTTAGCGTGGAGATGTTTTCAAGCAAATATTGATCTCCGGCCGTGCGTCGTCTAAATTGGAAGAAGTGAAAAGATCCAACATACGACTTACCCTTTCCCCCACGCACACTTCACTGCGAGCGAATCCTTTTGCTGTGAAGAACTCTGAAATTCAATTGAATTTGCAATAATCTTCTGCACAAGAGCGCCCGCTCATTAGGCGCGGTACACACACAGGAAGGAAGAGCGCACAGCATCTCTCCGTCTAATCACCTCCAACCCGAAACGTGGTCCTGCTATCTCGCTTTCGCCCGCAAGATGCCCCCGGGCGGACACAATTGGAATCCGATTACTCCGAGCAAAAAGGGATATTCTTTGCCCTCCAGATTGTTTGCTTCGGAATGAAACAATAACATAAAGCGATAGCGAAAAGAACCGAGTAACAAACAATCTAACAACAACCAACTCACCAGCCAGGATTGAAAAAGTGATGCGCATCGATCGAAACCATTAAAAACCCACCAGACCAAAGCTAGCGAAAGCTTATCCTTTTCTTTTTGGTTTTGGCCTCCAGTAGAAATTGGCCTTGTTTTCGGCTTGTTCTTTTATTGAATCGAGATGAATAATGGAACGATAGCAATGGCAAACGAATGGGTTTTTTGAGTAGAAAGCCAATAGACAAGTAACGTTTAAAACACAAACACACACACACATATACATACACATTTGAGAGCCCCAACAACAACAACAAAAAGATAACAAATAACCCGAAAATGCACTCCCTGCTTTTCCCTTTCTGGTCGCCGACATCTTGGCTCCAGTAATAGGCAAGGGTGTATGCAATTTTATTTGCTCTTCTCGTATGTCGTATCGCTATATAACATAACGAATCTCTCCATCCTCCATCTCGTACCCCCTATATACCCCGGATGCCCTTTCCTTCCCCCGAATGTCCTTGTGTAGTACTACGAGCGCGCGCGTGTGTGTGTGTGTGTGTTGGTTCTTTATGATGAGCTTTATATTGTGAAATTTTCGTTTAAACAACCGGCTCCTCGTGTGCCAGTCGGAAAAAGTCTTACATCATGTTCGCAAGCGAAAACGAAACGAACACCTCGGTGGATAGAGGAAGCGAGGAGATGGGGAGAGATTGGTGGGTGCGTGTTGGGTTTGCTTCTTCTGTTTCGCCAACTACCAGCAGTAGAATGGGGACATGCGCGCGGCACGGGCTACCCATTACACATGTCTCTGCCCCTTACCAACTCCTCCTCCTCACGTCCTGTCCCCGTACCCGGTTGAAACCCGGTTGGATGGATGGATGTTATTTCGGGGGTTTGTGGGTGGTAGCAGTAGCAGATATCTGTTCTTATCCTTGCCTGGAATGTTTGCTGGAAGTGCTACAGAGGACAGCGAGACATACATACAGACGCACAAATCGTAGTAGTAGCATCATTCTACTTCGCTCTGGTGCACCGCGAAACGCCGGACTAGTGGCCTCTTTTGCCACTCGGGTACTCTGTACACACAGTGTCACAGTGTACATTTGCCCCCGCCGAAAGCTCTGCTGCTCCCTCCCTATTCTGACAGTTGAAAGGTATTTCATTTCATCCTTTCAGCTGCATCTCGCTCATCCTCTCTCTCACTGGTTTGGGGAGCACACTCCGGGAACATGGGATCGTATCACCATTATGTATGCAGCTCCAAAATAAGACAGCGAAAGCGAAAGAGAGATGATGATGAGTGAGATGGGGCAAATTCTCTCATCGACGTAGGAGTGGGTGTGTGTGTGTTGGTGCGTTAAGAGGAGTGGAAACATTTGCAAAGTTTTTCAATTTAATTTTCAAGATGAGAATCACTCTTTTACTTCCTCATCATCTTTGTGAGGCGTTTCTCAGCCTCATTTCGTCCCCCATCCCAGCATCCAGTTCTCTCTTTCGCTGTTTTTTTTTGTGTGCAATTTTCCTTTTTTTTTTGGGGTGGTATGTGTGTGTTTTTTCGGGGTTCTCTTTTAGTATGTTCTTCTGCGTGTCCTTAAGCGTTTTTTTTAGCACATTGTGTGTTGTTCACCTTTACGGTAACATCCGACAACAATCTGGCAACACGTGTAGCCCGAGTCGTACAAACATAATGTGTGTCGTTTTACGATTTCTCAGTACACTAATTGGCGGGTTTTATCCTTTTTTTCCATAAATCAACATCTCTCTACATGTTTTTAAAATTATTTATTGCTTCCACCACTCATTCACAGGTGTACAAGAAGAAAACGGAAGCTGCTAAGAAGGATTACTTGAAGGCACTCGCCGCCTATCGAGCGAGTTTAGTGTCAAAGGTAATGTATCCCTACTCTACTACTGCTCTAGCGTCGTCTGCTTAAGCATCTCGTTTACGGTCTTTCACAACGCAGGGTACCGAAGGGGAACAGCAACAATCACCACAACAATCAATCTACTCCCCACCGCCACAAGCAACGCTGCAGCAGAATCAGCAACCGCAACAGCATCACCATCAGCAGCCGCAGCCGCCACCCCAGCAACAGCATCAACTACAGCCACAACAGCAACAACATACGCAGCAGCATCCCCATCAGCAGCATCCACATCAGCAGCAACAGCAGCAGCAGCAGAACAATCATCTGGTGAACCACTCGAAGCACTCGCCTTCGAATGGACCTTCCGTTGCGCAAGCTCCCGGTCACCTTCAGCACATGCAGGGACTGCAACAGGCGCAACAGCAGCAGCAGCAGCAGCAGCAACACTCAAACTATGCACCGTCGTACGCATCGTCGTATAAGCCATCCCAGCAGGTACGTTAATTTCTTATACTTTTCCACATTTCTGTAAACTTTCTGCGGGCCACAATACTATCCGCCAATCGGATTTTATCGGACATGCGAAACATGTGTTTGCTGCCCCCCAACATCTGTGAATGGCGGTGGAACTATTTCCAGACATTTGCTCTATTTTGTTTTCGCCCTCCGATCGTTCATTTGTTTTTGATGTTTTTTTGACTATCGTGGTGGTGTGTGGGGTGTATTGATTTTTCCTTTTTTCTGGAGTCGAACCACTGGATGCATCCGGTGTGGTTCTGTATTTTTAGCCGTGTTTTCGTTCCGTCTGTCTTTTTTATTCTTTGGAGGGGGGGGGGGGGGGGGGTGGGCTCGTGTATTGGAGAACTCCTGCCGTTCTTTTTATATTTTTGCTCAGTTTTCAAACACTTGCACAACACCCGATCGTCTTGTAGCAATTGGATGCATATACTGAAGCACCATTTAGAACTCATTTTGAAACACTCGTCAAACTTTCACGAGTTGATTTTCGATCAGTTTCAGAGTTCCGATAACCTCCGTCATATCTACGGTGTTTGATCTATCTTAAACAGTGGTCGGCAAAGTACGGCTGTTGGACGTTTTCAATGTGGCTTCAAGGCTCAAAGGCCGCTAGTGATTTGTATGGATAATAGAATACATATTGTTAAAGATTTTCTTCAGATCTTGATGTCTCAAGCTATTACTACGGATACTTTAGCAGTTTAAAACCAATTATTAGCTGGAAGCATTAAACAACAATACCAGAGTCCTTACTATTGTTGTTTTTCTAGACACTGCCAGGGTGCTTCTTTGTCTCTATTGCTCTTTTGGAGAATGATAATAGTAGCATCAATTCTACATCCAGTGATGGGACACTTAAACTGTTTGATAGGCTTTTATGATATTGCTTTTTCAGTTAATTTTGTTTCTATTAGTAATAGAATCCCTTGTACACGTTTTGTAAGGATATTTTCGCTAAATTTCACGATATTTTTTCACATAGTCATTTTAGCTAAAACAACCTTCTTAAGCCCAACGGAAGATCGATTATATTTATAATCGCCATAATAATATTGCAAAATTTACTTTGAATGCCCAGAGCAAAACAAGAACCTTCATCAATTTTGTTTCTATTAACTCGCAAACAAACACTTTTCCAACCTTCGTATTTGCAAGATTCTACAGATAAGACATGAGCGAAAAGTGCTAAACTGTTTTTATGTCAATTGCTGTTTCCGTTAATTTGAAAATTAAACGCAAAATTAGAAGAGCGTCAATATTCAAAGTGTCTGATTTTGAATACCCAGCGCCCAGATCATGTAATACTTCTTCATCTTCATATCAAGTTTGGTGATTTACTTTAAGCTTAAAACGTCTTTTAAGTAACTACTATTTGGTACTATTAGGCAACAATAATCCCAGAGTTCGTAACTCATGTACACTTTGTATTCCAATAATTGAATATCTGCTAGAGTAAAGGAATTTTTGCAAATCCGTTACTAGGCTAGCTGACTTAGTAGAATTCGATGTCCAATATACTGTAAAGTTTCAAAACATTTTTAACTTCACGATTCCTGCTTAGTTTCAAGTGTAATTTTTTAAAATGCATGGCTCTTTGCTGCAAAAAGTTTGCCAACCACTGATCTAGATAACAATAGCTATTGACCTTTTTTCCTCTTATAAACTTTATTTGGGTACACCGTACCACAATGAAAGTCTCGCACAGATATGCAGTATGATAGACACTAGCGCCCTCTATTGAATAAACATTTCACTCTGCACGTACAAGGTTTGAAGTAGATCTTGAGCGATGATATTGATCAAAGCTGCAAAAAGATTTCATCTAGAGACAACTGTCTACCATATGCAATGCTTTGCGTTACGTATCGCTGATTGGAATTTCTAAGCGTTAATCGCGTAAGGCCATATGATTCATAACTAACTTGTCCTTCGATGTGCTGTAGTTTTAGTTTCCCCCTTTCCGTGCGCATTGCTGTAGCTAGGGGGCAATAGAGTTTTCTCACAAAAGAACATAATTGAAGCGAAAGAGGGGTTAGCAACTGTTCTTCTTGGCAATGTTTTGGCTGTGTGCTGTGTGCTAGACTTGCGCATAATTTTGTTACACAATGCATGGAAGGTATATCCCCGTCCTGGCACCGCCACTGCCTGTCATGATGATTAATGATAATGCAGAAGCTGCATGAAGCGTTCGTTATGGCCAAGAGTGGCCATTAAAGTAGTGGAATCGAAATCAATAGTTCTCCTTTAGGATGTGCCCGTTGTGATGTTTGGATGTTTGTCTTGTGTACGATGGAGTTTAATGGCTGCATTTAAAAAGCAGCTAGAAAAGAAATGGATTAGCAAGATGCAAATGAAGTAATGATGGCGACATTTGATAGCCTACCTTTCATAATTATGTCGCATTGTTTTGGGGTTTAGTAGTCATCCCGCCGACTCTAATTTCTCCATTTGAGGTGATGCCATTGGGAAATGTTGGAACTTTGTGTGAATTCGGGTTTCCGATGCGTGTGCGAGAGCGATACGATGATCGTTCGAATAACTTCGGTGAATTTGTCTTATTTTGCTTAAGAAACCAATACATCGAGCAGAGCAAATGTCACGCGGTAATGACGTATGAATAGCGCGATCGAAATAGAATTGTATTTTGTGCTTTTTATCTAGCCCATCTAGAGCCCGTACAGCATTTTGCTCTTTGTTACTTTATCTCGCTCACTCTGTCGCGTCTCCCTTCGGAATAGTTTGTGCGAAAGTGAATCCATTTGCAAAATCGCACATTTTTATCGTAAATAATTTAATGAACCTCGTCATTAAAGAGAATAGACGATGGAAATTATTTTATGCATTCATATATGCATGGTAGAGCGTGGAGAGAAGCGAGAACTTTTACCGGTTGCGGGGTGGAAGTTTGTGCGATGTCCACCTGTAATATGCCAACCTTCTTCCGGCTGCTTTGTATGGATCCTTTCCTTTTCGCACGTTCCCAGTGCGGAGGACCTTTCGCAGCGAACGCGTGTTACTCTGCGTTTGTGTGTGATTCCTGTATCCTCACACCTTGCGTCGGCTGCTACCATACTATTGCGCATCACTGTATGTCAATATTTGAATAACAGATATGAACGTAATGACGATGATGATGATGATGATGGAACCATATCTATTTATATTTTTCTACCATTACACATTGGGCGATGAGGTTTTGGAGGATTCCTTATGCAAACACGCAGAATATGGTTGTTTTTATTTTTTTTTTCTCAATAGAGCGAATAAATAATATCCTCCCGAATGGGATTACCTTATTTTCTTGCCCGAAACGCTTTAACGATTGCCGAAAACCATGCCCCAAATGCTAAATTGTCATGCAGCTGCGGTTACTTAAAGTTTGGAGGCATTCCCGACATCCCTGACTAGTTTGTTACGCAGAAATAGCCAACGCGTTGTGTCACGGTTCAAATCCCGTCCTTATCCGGAACATATTGGCTTTTGTTATCTCGTTTTACTGCTTCCGCTGGGACTTGCTGTTGGGGAAAGTTGTCTAAAATTCCAACGGCAGATAAGAAACGCGTCCATTTCTTTCCCTGCCCCCGACGCTGGGTCGGGGATACTTTTGTTTAGTTGAAAAACCCGTACATTCAATGTGGAACGCGCATTGCCCTGTACAAAACAAACGAACAAACTTCTCTAAACTGTGCGAACACAATGGAAGTCTTCCGAAGTACACATTGTGCACACTCTTGTGGCCCCGCCACCCGCCACATCGTAGACAGCACTCGTTGCCACATGGCATCAAAAACGTAATATTTTAGAATTACCGAATGAATTCAAATAGTAATAAAACAGCAGATTAAATAAATCAAAATACATTCTTTGATGGTATGGAAGAGATGGCCGGAATGGCATTATATCGCAAACAGCGCGCTCGTAAGGGGAAGCGTTTGATAGATATAAGCGATGAATGCAATGCGAAACGATGTAGGAAGGAACGGGAGGGTGTACGCCAGCACGAGCGAGAAGGCGAACGTATGAAGTGCCCGAGTGCCAAGAGGGTGTACGGTAGAAGGAAAAGACATGCTTGAAGGTTGAAAATGGAAGTAAAATTGAAAATGTTGTTTGTGGATGCCTTCACCTTCTCGCACAGCCTCGCATTGCGTCGCGCGCGTACATCCCAACAGCCCGTATATAATACTTGTTTGTGTATGTTTGCCTTTAAATGGAGTTTCCATTTAATTTTCGAGCACATGATATAAAATTACCATCGCATATATAGTAAAGACCTTCGGTGGGCGCGCGTCAGCAAGAAAGAGAAGCTACCGTGAGAAAAGAAAGAGAGACAGAGCAAATAATGCTCCGAACGGAATATATAACGATGGCATGGTGGTGTGCGTAGTTTCACGCACACAAACCCAAAGCAGTCATTCGACGCGTAATAGTATTGTGAAGCCGGGCAGGCGTTTGGTAGTGTGTAGGTGCGATAGTGAATACTCCATACCACACATAACCAAGCAACGGTGCGGTGAGTGGTGTTGGTAAGCTGGGTCGAATACGAGCCAAAAGTGTATTCCGTCAGAAATGTCGTGGCCGTCACCCTAAGAACGCGTTTCGTGTTTTCTTGTATCGCCGCGTTTTCCGCGAGTGTCTCGTGCGTTGGAAGCATTTTTGTTTTTTCGTCAACTTAACCATATCGCGTACCGTGTAGCGTCCGTGAAGCCGGTTACGTTTTTGCCGTGAATGTCGTGAAAAATCGGGCCGGGAGTGTGCGGTTTTCTTTCATTGTTTGCCGTTACGGGTGAGTGCACACTTCGGGAAGACACTTTCTCGCAGCGGGGTTTCAAATTTTGCCGCAATAAATGTGTTATTATTGGCAGGTTACAATGAATTAGTTTACGTGTACAACAAGGAAAACCAATGTTGTTAGGTTTTGTGTTAACAGTTAGAAAGATTGCGACGTGGGGGTTCAACATTTTCCTAATGGATTCCGGTTGAAGGTTGACGACTAGTGCGTTTTTCGTTTATCAAGTAGGCTTGGATTTCTTATTTGTTTAGCCTTCTATTTCCTATTCCTATTTCTGCATGGTGTGTGTGTGTGCATAAGCATCCGGATCTCTTTTGGTGCTGTGTATGATATGTAACGCTAACAATAAGTAAAACAATAGCGAATCATTTGGTTTCACTTTAAATTAACATTTTCTTGTAATTTTTAATTACATACGTCTTTTGACATGATGTTATTATTGTGATTTCATCGAAACAAGCAACAAATATGCTCGTTATGAGTTGTGAGATTGTATTTTGATTCATTTCATAGAACCGGTTGATAAATGAAATGGTTCCGGGCCGCGCTTGACGCAACACGCCCGCACCATCTGGCGCAACCTGTCATTTTGACAGTTCTTAAATCGCTTTTTTTCACGATGACAGCTACAGCGTGTTGGTTTGAATGTCGAAGTTGTTGTTTATGTTAAAACGCACGGATAGCATGGATAGGTAACTTCCTTTCTGAAAATCTTGGTAAACGTTTAAATCTGGCACCATCTGCTTAAATGCAACTGTAGGTGATTGATTGTATACAAGCGGTGCGTTATCATGTTGAGTGTATCCGATATGCAAATTGTTCAGCTTGCAAAGCGTTTTAGAAAGGCAGAGAGAAATATCAACTCATTTGACCCGTGATATGAAATTGAAATCTCAGTGAAAGTAAACATCCCAACACGTCCTCACTCAGTGATGTTCGAATTTCACTTTCTCGTCAATAATGTGTCAAGGCGTAGAAAATACACCGAAAAAAGCCTTTTACAAGCACCCATGTTCAACCATCAACTGAAACAACACAACCATCGATCAACCCTTGTCCCTGGCGATACATTATTATCGTACTCGATGAAATCATAAGCTGCTCTACTACATAACGTTTTTTTTTTTCGTTACGTTATCCCACCCACAGGCTATGATGCAAATGTCGCACTCGCATCAGAATCTACATCCTGGACAGCAGCAGCAACACCAAAACACCGCATCACACATCCACGGACCCATGATACAGATGAATTCGCAACAGCAGCAGCAACAACAACAGCAGATGCTATCGCATCAGCAGCAGCAACAACAGCAGCAGCAGCCGCACATGAGCATGGCTCAACAGCAGCATCCATCGATGATGAACTTGCCGATGGCCGGTCAGCAACACTACATGAACCAGCAGGTTAGTTTCTGGTCTGGATGTAGTGTCTAGTGTTCAATCATCATTCCCCGAAGCAACTACTGACCAATGGTTCGGTATTGATCGCTTTTCATCTGCTCCATTTGGTTTTGGTTACTTTTAATGTTTCGGTTTAATTTTAATATTATCTTTTTTTATACACATACAGGATTAGGTAAACATGAAGATTCTCTTTTAACGTAGGAGACGCGTGTTTGTGTGTTTTTTTTATTTAGAATTTTTTCATTTTACTTTTGGTTGCTATCTATAGTGCAATAATTGCAAACGTTTATTGACAGTCAAATTGCTATTCCACTATCATCCATTCCAACTCACCATTTCATCCTCGTGTCGAATTCCCTTATGAATTTTCCCTTTTGCTTATCATCACAAATACAAACAGTCGTACATTTTTATAGCAGCAATAAAAAAAGCAAAATGTTATATCAGAACACACTTTTCCGTTTTTCTTTTGTTCCCAATTGCATTATTGAATGCTTTTTTTTTCTTTGGCACAACCCATCCACCTTAACTACCATTGCTCCGGCAAGCCAACCTGTCAAATAGCCTTGTTTTATTTTTTTTTACACCTCTCTCTCTCTCTCTCTCTCTTCTCTCTGTGTGGTAATAAATAACGCAACCAGTATTCTTTTGCTTACCATTGCAGCACTTTCCATTAAGCTTCAACATATTTTAGGGCACATATGGCACAGATGCTGCCCGCGTTGATATACGGAGCCGAACAGCGTCCCATAGAGTTGCGACATATTCCCGTTAAAATCGCATCCAAATTGAGGAACCTGCTAGGGGTGGGAGAAGTAAAAAGAAACGAAAGACAGGGACAGAGGTGGCAGAAGTGGAGAGAGGAGTGTTAGGAGTGGAGAGTTATTACAATTAATACACGCTAATATAACATAAATGATCGTATTGTCGCATTACAGCCAAACTAAAATTAACGATACACAGCAAGCACATACAACATCACGAAAATGTATAATGAATGTACATTTGGGAACTATTGTCGTATACATATGTTATTTGTAGTTTGTTTTTAGTTTAATGTTTTCTAAAACTGATGAACCCCCTTTTTTAAGTTGGGCTATATATTGATAGAGTTTCACTTGAAGGAAATGGAAGAGGATAGGCAAAAAGGATATACATAAGTATAAGTATACTTTAATTTGACACTGAGCATAAGCATATATATATATACATAAAACAATATATATATATATATATCTAAATAATGATAACAAGAATTAGTTAGTAGGCAGACTTTTGTGCTGCTTGTTAATTTGGAACGAAACAAATGTGTAAATAAAACATAATAAGAAAAGGCCACATAGGGGGGGTTTTAGAATGAAAAGGATGCATCTCGATTGACGAACCGACGAAGTCAGACTCGTTCGGGGATGTGCAACATTCGGCAAAAGCTTCGCTACGAAGTGGATCCTAGTAATGTTCGCCATTTGACGTCAATGGGTGGTGCGAGCGTGTGCGTGTATGTGTAGAGAGGCAATCCGCATAAACCTAGTGACTTACGAACAGCTTCACCAGTGTCCTAAGAACGGTAGGCGCGCATAGGTAACCGCAAGGTGTAGGACAAAACGGCACGCAAAAATCAGTTGGATGAAGATACGACGAAGGTGAGAACCCGGAACTCTATGTTACGCTGTTTCGCTTCAAAAGTACCGGCACTACTGTGTTGCACAGAGTCGCTAATAGGGCAGCGCGCGGCTTTTGGCCGATGCGCGTGTGAATTGCATGTATGTGTGTGTGTGTGTGTACGT
>KB664054.1:8369066-8390155 GCA_000349025.1 Anopheles minimus
ACATGAAGATGGATGCTTTACGTGGCAATTTCTCTTTGCTTGATGGCTTCGTTTTGTCCCGGTTTCGTTACAGATGTCACACCAGCAGTTACAGCAGATGCAGCATCAACAGCAGTTCCAGCAGCAGCACCAACAGCAATTGCTGCAGGAGCAGATGAAACAGGAGCATCATCAGCTGCAGCAGCAACAGATCCGTACGGAACAGGAGCATCAGCTGCATCAGGAGCAACAGCTGCACCATCAGCAACAGCTGCACCACCACCATCATCAGCACGACCAGCAGCAGTTGCATCTGCAGCAACAGCAGCAGGACCAGCAGCACGGTGTGAAGCTAGAGCCAATGATGCAACATCAGCAGCAGCTGCAGCACATGCAGATGCAGCCCAGCACCATGTCGTCACAGGCCTCGGTTGTGGAGGATCTCATGGGGACGCCGCAGCATCACGATCCGCTACAGTCGCCGACCCTGCCGACGGTGGCACAGCGATCCTGTCCGTCCAAAGTACAGCCACTCAAGCAGGATACTACCGATCAGAAATGTATCCGGCTGGGTTGCAACAATCAGGCGATCGAAAACCCGGACTGGGAAGATGAGTACTGCAGCCAGGAGTGTGTCGTCGCCCACTGTCGGTTAGTAGTGCGGTGCTCCCATCCCCACAAAAGAACGTCCACTTAACATCTTTTCACTCTATATATCCAATTTGCAGTGCTGTTTTTGCAATCTTTCAAAAGGATTGCCTGCAAGGGAATGGTCCATCGCAGCAACAGCAGCAGTCTTTACCGACGGTGAAATAGACATCAAGCCTGGAGGCAGATAACTGCACCGGGCTCGTCACACTTTCTGTGTCACCCTGTGCGTGCTAGCACATACCATTAAATCATTATTTTTTTAGATACAAAATACAATTAGTAATAACAGCTCGAAGATTTCGAGTTCAAACGACAAAGTTTTAACCATTTCTGAATGCTGTTCATGTTGCTCTAGAATGTACAGTGGTATATCTGGCACTCTTCACATTTTCTGGAACTTGCTCACAAGGAGGCTGTTTGCGATCGGTTTGAAGAAAAGATCTCAGTTTTGCAAAAGTTCCAGAAAGTAGGATGAATTCCAATTCCACCTCTACACCTTCAAGAGAACCCAGAAATGAATTCAACTTTGTTAGTTGAACTCGAAAACCCCGGCAAAAGAGAAAATGTGCATCGCGGGAAGGATCTTGCGTGTACGGCAGAAACGCGTAGCATGCTGATTACCGAGAAGCACAGGAAGGAGAAAGACGATGACGATTTGAAGACACGATTAGGAAACTCCAGCACTTGGGCTGAAATGGTGAAACCATTTAACAACAATGATTTACTTGCGTGTGCGTTGTTGGTGATCTGGATTCTGTTCAGGTTGAGAGCTAGCATCCATTCGAGGTAGAACTGGAGTTTCTCGCGTTTTTTAAATCACAGATATATCTCACGTTTAGTGAGAGGAGCAGTCAGTAGACAAACAAAACTGGAAATAGCGTGACAGTCGAGTACGTTCGGTTCAGAATTTTAGCTCGCAAAAGCGCTAGCACTTGCGATGACTTCCCGATCTACCACGAAAGATGCCAGAACTCTCTCAACCTGAAGAGAATGCAGAAAAGGGTTCCAATTTCACAACATAATTCTGTATTACTTTTACTTACGCGAGTTCCACCATCGGTTAAAAATTGTGTTGGGATTTTCGATAGAAAGAATAGCTGAAGGGTTTTGAATAAAACCTTTTATGGGTCTTAAAAATTCCATATTGGATCCCCTTGTTACGTTTCGAGCTTTACAAGCTGCTCGATTAGTGTTGTTTGAAGTCCATGGTTTTCTGGGGAACTCGGTCCCTAAAGCAACAGGCAAACCCGCCCGTACCTTGTGTAAGGATCTTGAATAGCATACTGATCCCAACAGCGATATTCAGGACGATTCCACTTCAATTTGTGGGAGTGGTGCCATATAGGTAGAGGATGTTGAGCGATATACCACTAAACACATATTTCCGAATAGTTGTCCTGATATATGTACTACGGTGTCCAGAAGAATAAGGTGACTTTCATTCAAGTCTCGTCTCCAGTGATAATGCATTTTGTCTTGTCAATGAAGTCAGATAGCATTGTTTCACGCACTTCAAAAAAAATTAAACGCTTCTGGAACCAGCCCGCGCAGTTTGAGCCTTAATGTCACCTTATTTTTTTTTTTGGCCACTGTAATATGATGCTTAGTATGCTAAAAGCAAACTTGTAGAAGAACCAAATTGTGTTCCCTTCTTTTTGTTGCTGTACATGATCCGGTATGAAACCAAAGATCAAGGTATTCATTATCGTTTAGAAATAGTTCAATTAAAACATTAAATATTATTTGGCAACGAAGCTGTTTCAACAGATGAGTGAAAGGGAACTCACATCGTAAAAGGTTGATTGGTTAGTTCATAAAGACACGGACATCGTCTCTTGAGATGTACTAAAGACAGCATCAGCATGTGTCTTCGCCTGACAGCAACAAGTAAGGTGTTCCTTCAGATACAATTAGCTTTCTCTCCGTTCGTTTCCTTAGGAATGCTTCCGCTTCCCACAACACGCACCACAAACGTGGAAACAATGCTCCAATTTGCGTATTTTATTAGAACTTAAGTGCATTAGACGATATTTTTTTTAGTTACGATACTGTCGTTGGTGGGCAAATTTTGCATTGCGCATTCGTTGCGGTCAACGCACACTTCATTCGTCCTGTTGAAACCTATCTTGTTGATTTTCGCCGTTACAAGTCGGATCGTTTGTTGCATTCGTTCCCAAATTTTTGTTTTGACAAGTGTCAGCCATATTTGTGGCAGGAGTAATCGGTGCATCGTCTAGCCGAAAAGATGCGCAAGCGTAATAGGGTGGGTAAATTAAACGAACCAGCACCGTTGAACGTTTAACAAAAGCCAAATCGAAAATAAACCCAACGAACTGTGAATGTGGGCGTGTGTGTGTGTGTGTGTGTGTTTGTTGTCGATTTTTTAAGACATACAAAATACGTGACGTTCTGAGAAATGTTTTTACTGTGAACGATAAACACAATTTTGTAATTCCATTCGTACGAACAGAAACAACACCTCTACGCTCGTTGGCGCAGACATACACACATAGGGAGCACATAATTGTACCAACAATAAAAAACAAAAACAAAATAACACATTCACTTTTTTTGTTGTTCGTTTGTTGTCTTATTCTGCCTTTAGTTAATAATATGAATAATGGTTAAAATTTACAAGTTAGTAAAGAAAATTCATCTACGAAGAGTGTTTGCTATACGGTAATTTTGTTGGTGTTTTGTTTTCGAAAGAAATTATGGCATTTTGCGTTAAGTACAGGTGTAAGGAAGTCACCTTCCAATTATTGTTCAAATGATTGGGGAAATATTGAGAACAAATTATTTAATGCCCAAGCTGTCTTTGAATGTTTAAACTACAGCTCGAAGACATTAATTCATGTAAGGTAATGAAATTAGTTTTGAGTAAATTGCTGGTTGCTAATATCTATTGGAAGGTTATATTCATTTCTGCCCCGATTATCCCTTTCGTGTTATGTTAAGTAAGTAAACAAAAAGAAAGTAAATATTCATTCTTTGCAATTGCTTTTAAAAACACGAATTTTGTTAAGTGTTTCGTTGCTTATTTACATTTTTTTTTGCTAAAAGAAAAAAACTATGGAAGAAGTAAGAAAGGATATTCCTTTCTGATGGAGACGCCTGGTACTTGGTAGATATTCATGCATTTAGTAAAATATTTCAAAACTGCAATTTCGTTAAATAAAAAAAAATGTGTTGTCTTATATTTATGATTTGTAATATTTTCACACGTCTGCTCAGAATTTATACCAAGTCGTGTCAGTGTTTTTTTTTTATTGTTCTGAATAACAGGTGTCCCTAGTTTTTTGTTTATTTTCAAGATGATATACTCGGTTCTAAATGGCGTTTGCCTGTCCAGCAGTAGTGAGAATGTAATTTCAAAAATTGACACAATCATTGAGCCAATTCCATTTTCCTATTGTTGTCTAATCATTTCACGGCATTCCAACACTCTCGTAGTAATGGAACTGCTATGAATTGGAACATAATTAAATTATTAATCGCCAGCTTTGAAGAAGAAAAAAAGGCGCGGATGTGTATTGGCAGAGAGAGAGAGAGAGAGAGAGAGAGAGAGATAGAGAGTGTGTGTGTGTGTAAAACAGAATGTCCTTGCCTTTGGCCGTCCCAATAAACACGCGACCAGTGATGTCTTCGTAAACGGTTCGTCCATGGTTGGGCAGGCGCGCTGGAACCGTTGCGTAACTCCGGTCGGAAACCCGAACCAGCCCGCCCGATGATTCGGGACGTGGAAACATAAACAGTGTCGGGCGTCTCAGTCCAGATGTGACCAAGTGCTTGGTGCAAGCTGGTGCTGGTGTGTTCGGTGAAGGCGCGCGCGAAGCTGATAAAGCAGGTAAGCTGGTTAGTGTGCTGTGTACGGTAGGTGAACCTGCCACCCAATCAACACGCAACAATGACATCAATACACCGAAGCGACTCAAAAAAAGTCGTCCTGATTCGAGTTGGGAAGCTGTCCGTTTAAGTGACTCAAAAGGGTCCCGAATTCATTTTGTGGAATTTATGGTGTAAAGAACAGGTAGTAAACCCCATCAAACTGTGGTCAGTTTTTTGGGAGATTCCAGCAATGAACGATAAATTATCGTACAAGCGCACGCGTATTGCCGCAAAAGTTTGACGTAGAGGAAAAAGCACTCGCATTATTATCCTATGTGTTCTATTGGACTATTGCATTCTTTATGTAATTAATATTTTCACTAAAGTTAAACGAAAAATCACGTATCTCGATTTCTCTGCAATATTACACCCTAAACGGAAACAAATAGAATAAGATGTATCGTTCTACATCCACAACGGTGCCCACTGGTGTGAAGCTGTCAAGGGAAATCTAGCACGGAAAATCAATATTTTCCTGCACAGAATTAGTGTGTGGTGCCAAACGTAGAATACACCCTCATTGCATCTTTTCGATTGAGATAGACCAGATTCCCAAGGATTTCCCACGCTTTTCGCTCTTAAAAAGTTTTGTTTTGTCCTCTTGATCATTATTGGAATCCATCAACAGCTTCACCATGGCCTGCCCATTTGCGAAGCATATTTCGAGTGAACAGTTCCAACGCCAACCATCAATCGCCGAGGCGCACAACTGGAACCTGGATGAGGACCTCAGCGAGATACCGGGCGATGCGCTTACGCTCACGCATCTGAACGCAGCGATACAGCTGCTGACGGCTCCATCGGTACGTGTTGTTCCCTCTCTCTCTCTCTCTCTCCGTAGAGAAACGTATACACTAAATACACTTATAACTACATCTCCAGATCGACAATGTCCACGAGGCGTTGATGTCGCTGATCAGCAAATACAGCAACAGGTGGCCGGGCCTGTCAAAACTGTAAGTGCGTTGTGGTGTTGAAGTGTTTTGAAGTGTTCATGACTATCTGCTTACTCTCCCAACAAGGAAAAGCGAACGTTCGGAGTTGTCGATCTATCCGCACTACGATTACCTCGCCGATATTCAGGACAACTTGACGCAGATTGATGGTGAGTGGTGTTTGTCACATAAAAAAAAAGTTTTCAAAGCGATAGCGTCTAATGTCTATCTTTCTGCAGAGTCGGCGGTGTCGGAGATACTGGTCCACCTTGGCGAGGAACTCATCCAGACGGCTTGCGTTGGAGTCATCGAGCGTGCGTTCAAATGTCTCGGTTCGGATCTGCAAGAATTTCTCGGCTCGCTGGACGGTGTGTACGATGTGTTGAAGTTGCAGGAGGAGGACATCTCCGACACCGGGTTTGTGTGTGCCGGCGAGGGTGAGCTCATCTTTACCTCCGAGCGCCCGGTACTGGCCTGGCTGTTGCTCGGATGTCTGAGGGCACTCAGCCGACTGCTGTTCAACTGCGAGCCGGAGATTGAGTTGGAACCGCTGCCAGGTGATACACCGCGCTATCGCTATCTGCTCCGGGTGGACGAACCGGTGGAGGAGACGTTGGACAGACGTGGACCGGCCGACATTGTTTCCGGCGATGCACGCGACCTGAAGGTGAGCAATCAGTTCTTCTGCGATGCCTTCCCGTGGCACTTCATCATGGACGAGCAGCTGCGGTTGGTGCAGATGGGGTCGGCCTTTAGTCGACTGTTTAAGGGACATGTCGGCGCCGGTACGGCTGGGCTGTTGTGTGCCAGTACCGTGTTTCGCTTCAAGAGACCGCGTGGTCTGCAGCTGCACTTTCGGGAGATAGTGCGCCGTACCAACACCCCGTTCATGATCTCACTCCGGGCACCACCGGGAAGGCCCGATTTCTTCGCGAAGGGTCTCGAGATTAAGGGCCAGATGGTGTTCTGCCCGGAGTCCAACGCGCTGTTGTTTGTGGGATCACCGTTCCTCGATGGGCTGGAGGGTTTGACCTGCAACGGGTTGTTCATTTCGGACATACCGTTGCACGATGCGACCCGTGAGGTTATACTCGTCGGGGAGCAGGCACGTGCGCAGGATGGGTTGCGGCGCCGCATGGACAAGCTGAAGAGTTCGATCGAGGAGGCGAATGCGGCCGTCATTAAGGAGCGTAAGAAAAACGTGAGCCTGCTGCAGCTCATCTTTCCGGCGGAGATCGCCGAACGGCTGTGGCTCGGTGCGCAGATCGATGCCAAGACGTATCCAGAGGTAACGATGCTGTTCAGCGATATCGTCGGGTTTACCAGCATCTGCTCCCGGGCGACACCGTTCATGGTCATCAACATGCTGGAGAACCTGTACAAACACTTCGACGAGCTGTGCGGGTTCTTCGACGTGTACAAGGTGGAGACGATCGGGGATGCGTACTGTGTGGCGAGCGGACTCCATCGGGCCAGCATCTACGACGCTCACAAGGTCGCCTGGATGGCACTGCGAATGATTGAGACCTGTACGCTCTACAACACGCACGATGGTCAACACATCAAGGTGAGTTCCAGAGTTGAGGTTGAGACCTGCCAGAAGTTTGATCCTCCACCGTGATTTGAAGATTTATCCATTTGTCAGTAACAGGACAATTTCCAGGATTTCCAGGGTCTTCAGGAATTAGCTCAGCTGAGATAGGGGGTCCATATCTCTTGTTGTGATTGATTTTATCTTCACACCACCCTCCACATCTTCGTCCTCCAGTTACTATTTTGAACTCCTCTCAAGTAATGTTGATTGTTTCAATGGCATAAGATGTTAGCAGGTGTCTTACCTTTGTTTTGAAGATCATTTAGCGCACCACTCCATCCAACTACTCGAGTTATTATTTTCAACTCTGTTGTAGTAACCTCTATTCTACATACTAACTATTCTGAAGATTTTCTGAGCATTTTGGAATTTATTCCACCTAGTTTTAGAGTGGAAGGATTTCGAGGCAAATGTGATAGGACTCTTATTTCGCCTAAGACCTTCGAAGACCTTATCCGCCAAAGAATAGAATAATTAATTTGTTTTTTTTTTCTCTTGTGGTTGCAGATGCGCATCGGTATCCATACCGGGACGGTACTGGCCGGTGTGGTAGGACGCAAGATGCCCCGGTACTGTCTGTTCGGTCACAATGTGACGATTGCGAACAAGTTCGAGTCTGGAAGTGAGGCGTGCAAGATCAACATCAGTCCAACAACGCGCGAATGGTTGGTCAAACATCCGGACTTTGGCTTTCAGCTGAACGCTCGCGATGCGTCCTACATGCCGAAGGAGTTTACCGACTCCAAGGGTCTGACGTGCTACTTCCTGGAGGGCTACAAGCATCCGACGCTTAGCAACGACCGTCCGCTGCAGGAACACATCGAGGAGGCGATGCGCCAGACGCTACAGGATACGGCCGAAACCATCACGCTCGAGGTCGCCCAGTAGGAAGGTGTAACCAACAAACCCCTCCTGGTTTTTTTTTTTTTCGGATGATAGATTCACGCCTCCGTATATGCGCAGAATGTATTAATGTTAGTAGATGTTAAACCCGGTACCAGTAGCAGCGGTACTGTCTGCTGTCCAGTAAAGCAACCACTGTTGTAACCATTTCCACTTAACCACTTCTTCTAGACCTAAAACCAAACACTAAAACAAAAATCAAATAAAGCGTACCTCCACCAACTCCCTTCCCTTCTCTCTCTCTCTCTCGCATCAACACTCACACATCTATCACCTCCTTTAAGGTGTTATTACATTAAGAGACAACCTCTTTAGAGCGCCTTACTCAGATATGCCAAATAAAGATATTCGGTGGGTTTCAGCTAGCAGTATTTGATGTAAAACGTATACATTTGTTTTCGTCCCATTCGTGTTCGTTAACTAGCTGAGACGCGACATTCGGCGAATGTTGATGTTGCCGGCCTGTTATGGGCACTAACCTCACAAACTGCATTTTTTTTTATGTCGCTTACTAATTGTCCGTAATAAAATACATTGAGTAATGCAGTGTTTCCTCAATATTAATGATGCATCAACTTCCGAACACTTAACTACAGCTGGGGATAGACATCACTTGATGTCTGTACCCAATTGCAGTTGAAATTAGCATTAGTAGAGCAAGTTGGAGCATTCTGGACTCGATTATTATCCAACTAATTATCACCCAGTGAACAAAACATAAATAAAAAGAAGGGATTTTGTATGACATTCGCGGCCAACACACTTTAAATATCGTAAAATTCATCTTTGGGAGTTGGATGTATCATTTTAGCAAATTCTTAACATTTTTTCAACATTATTTAAGACTTCAGAAGATGTTGAATGAAGGTTAATCTTAAGTAAGATGAAAATATAAAATTCGTATGAAAAACTTAGTATCCTTAGAAATATATCTGTACCACGAACCTAGGTCATTAGCCTCAAGTAATGCTCCAAATTACAAAGCCCTTTCACCTCCATTTTGATAAGGGTATTTTTTTTTTGGTTTAAATTTCTTCCAACCACCACCACCGAGTTCGTGGTCCTGTAAAGTATGGCTATTATGGGTATTCTGATTGCCTTTCGCGAGAGTTCTCGTTTTGGCTTGACCTCCAGGCGGTCGGCGGTCGATGCGATAGGAGATGAGTGCCGCTTATCGCGTGCACGAACACACGGAGTTCGAGGTGTGTGAGAGCGCCTCCGGGGCTACTACGACCGGAGCGAACGTTCTGCCTTTGTTCCAAGTGTAATTGAATTTATTCGCCAGATGGCTTGCAAAACGACGAAACGGTCAATTGTAAGGATTGCGTTAAGTTGATAAGCGTCGTGATCGTCGTTTGATGGTTGGTGGCGCGGAACAACGTTTCCAGTTTTAGAGAGTTGCCACAGATATTGAAGAGATGGGGCTAAGGGAAGATCCACTTATTACGGAACACGAAATTTAAATAACATTAAATTATAATAAAATCAATTAATGGATAAACCTCCTAAAGGCCTTTGGCAGAAAGAAACATGAAAAAGCTATCATTATCCTGAATTTGTACAGAGACGAATCTGATGAAGTCAGAGAATGGTAGGGAGAGATATGGGTGGATGATTTACAAATGTTGGGGTCTTTCAAGTTCATAATACTTAGAATGCTTCCTGGCTCCACTTTCTAAACAATTTCTTTTAACATCCTTATTAGCTTCAGTGATTTCGGAAGTTATAGCTAAGGAACCTCTGGCGTCCTGAGTCGTCTGAAAAACTTCAAATTACTAGTTTACTCCACCGAGATTATTATCTTCCCAATTTTCACCGAATCTCCAGTAGAACAAAGACGTCAACACAATCTTTGCCTACACGGTCTCTTCTACTGCTGAAAGGCCAGAACAAGGCTTCTCATTGACGTTCTGGGGTTTTTTCCCAGAAGTAAGGAAATGTCCCTGATAGACTATATCTGATTTTCACATCTCATTACATTGCATGATATCCTCGCTCTGTTGTAGATTTCGCAGTAACACAGTTATCGAAATTATTAAAACTTATCAGATCACAAGATATATAGGTGGATTCCTAAAGGTGACAGAGAAGTTGTATAAGAAATCACTTTTGTGTGACATTCGAAACAAAAAGTTCTTTCCATAGAACAAACACTGGAAGGCATCTCCCCATTTTGTGTTACGTAATAAATGGATGATCCGTAAGTGAAACCAGAACCTTTCTTCAGAGCATCCTTCATTTACTGGAACAGGTAGTTGCAATGTCTATTTTCTTCAGAATTTGATCTCAGTAATGTTTGATCGTGACTTGACACCTTCCCCTACATGAAGACTTGGACTGAGCAGCTAGAGATTTTGAGGTTTGAACAACTTTGGTTTGGATTAGTTAAGACACTCAGTCTAACTAACGTCTCAGTCTCAGACCAACCTGGGCAGCAATTTCTTCCCTTCTGGACATTGCACTGTACACGCAATCGAACCGCATAGACCGCACCGTAGCGCTCCGTAACGATAATTCTACCCAACAAGCCGGAAACGATTGTGTCGATTATGTCGGGCCGGTAGTAACACCACCCGGCCAGCAGAAGATGGAAAGACCTTGGGCCCATTTCGTTCCACCCATCAGCAGCTGGGGGGCTTCGACATTTAACCGATATTCTCACGCAGATATAAAATGGACCCAATCCTGATAAGTCACCGGCAGTGGGCTGTAGTGACTTACCACGAGCATACTTTAACGCTACGGTAGAAGAGCCGAGTCTCGAGTGCGCAGGATGAAAACACTATTGGTTTCCGTTTCGTTGTTTGTAATGGTAGGTTTTTATCGGGACATCGGGTACTATTGAGCAAATCTGTCTGATGTGTTGCAAATGTATTTGTTGTTTTAGACGCAAGGTGCGTACGTGGTGCGGACATTTGCGGATGCGTCCAGATATAAGGATGAGTGCGTGAAGCAGTACGCTGTGCGGGGTAGTTCGTTGATCGATTACATGCGGCAGGTGTCGTTGCACACGGATGATGACGATAGCCGGTGGTGCATCGTGAGATGTATTCTCCACAAATCGGAACTGCTGGAGATAGCGCAGAGTGACACACTGCACGAGGAGAACGTGCACGCCCAGATGCAGTACAGCAATGCGATCGTGGAGGATCCGGAGGATATACGTAGTGAGACGAACCGATGTCTGCAGGAACCGAACGCGACCGTGGACGGTTGTCTGAGGGCGTACACGTTCTTCGCCTGCATCCAGAGCACGGAGTATGACTTATTTTGACAGCGGAACCGGGTGTACTAATAACGGTGTGTTAATAAATAATCCTCCTCAAGGAGGGGTCATGTTGACAGTTGACTTTGCCTCTTTGGTTCCATCGTCTATTATCTCACCACGCAGCAAAGACGTTGCCTTTCTGCGTCCGCTATCAGTGCTGGCGGGCGTTGTATACAGCCGAGACATGTCAACAGGTTCATTATCAGACGCGTGCACTGGCATGATCGGGGCAGATCAGCTGATCAGTGCGGTTCCACTTATCTTCCCGTACGCAAGAACCGGCCGACCCGGGAAGTGGAGAGATCATCAATTGACTCGGGGTTTGTGTGAGACATAATCAAATGAAATGTTTCCAGTCCGCGGGCAATCAGAACGTTGTGGATAAAGCGTCCACCAATGAGGGTCAATGTACAGAGCCCCCTCACTCACCACAGGGGCTATCAAGTAAATAAGTGGAGCAAATCAATCCCTCGCCCGGCTGAAGCTGATTGTCCGGATGATCTTGCATTTGGGGCGGTGTGGCATTATAAAAGCCGCTGGGCTGACCAAGCGTAACCATCAGTCCGCGTTCTTGCCCATACCCGGAAGGTTCTGGTGTGCATCCTTCGTACGAGCTATCAACAACAACAATACACACACACACACACACAAGATGCTGAAGTTTGTGGTTGCAGTGCTAGCCCTTGGCGCTATGGTGAGTAATCTTGGAAGCTCTGGTGAGATTGGGTGAAGCTAACCGCACGGTCCTGTTGCACCTTGTGCAGGTGAGCGCTGAGTTCGTGGTGCAGACGCGCGACGATCTGCTGAAGTATCGTGCCGAGTGCGTGGAGTCGCTGAGCGTGCCGGACGAGTTGGTGCAGAAGTACGTCTCGTGGAACTTCCCGGAGGATGACACCACCCAGTGCTACATCAAGTGCATCTTCAACAAGATGCAGCTGTTCGACGACACCAACGGCCCGATCGTGGACAACCTGGTGCTGCAGCTGGGGCACGGTCGCGATGCGGACGAGGTGCGTGCCGAGATTGTCAAGTGTGCCGGCACCAACACCGAGAACAACGTGTGCAACTGGGCGTACCGTGGCTTCAAGTGCTTCCAGACGAACAACCTGTCGCTGATCAAGGCGAGCGTTAAGCAGGAGTAAGGTACGCCGACCAGCGGTGCTACGGTTACAGACACAACCGCCATCTTGGTTGTTGGTGGCAAATGGTGATTCGAATTGGAATAAAGTGATCTTTTGAAGCAATTGCAAACAAACTCCAGTGCCACCTCTCTGCTATCAACCTTGTTGGGAACTCTTCGAGCATTACTCCGTCCAACCTGCCGACAATTCTGCAGATAGAGATTTGAGGATGAAGCATAACTTCCAATCTTCAGTGAGTCAGGCGTACACTCTCTCACTATCTCTCTGTCTCACACTCTATCTCTCGGTGATGGAACTGAAAACACCTTCATCAGCATTGCTGTGTCATGACCTCGCTGCGAAAAAAAAAAACAACAAGAAACCACCATATGCATATTGCCATAGCAACACCGATAAACAGTATGTCCTCTGGAGGACGGACACACGGTGAACAAAGAACAGGGCGCCAACAAAAACCACCGACGGCCCAGAAAGCCCCCCGATAATCAACAAACGAAAAAAAATCAATCAGCCCCGGAGTGGTCACGGTAAGTTTGCCAGTCGCAAGTAATGGCCAACACGAATTCGTGCAAAGTTCGGGTGCCATAAGTCCATCCCGTGCGTCCTGTGGTACCGTGGAGTGGAGTTAGAGTGTAGAGCAACAAACAAACGGAAAAAAACCCCCAAACTTCCCGACGGTGGAAGCACCGCACCGAGCGGTCCGGAACACCCTTCCACGGTGACTTCTTCAAAAAATTTGCAGAATTAGCTGTGAGTTGCTCGTTTTCCAGTTTGCGGTGCCGTGCCAGTTATTTCTCCAGCCGCGTGCGAACGATGACTTGCTGGGGTTGTTGGCTATTTGGGGGGGACAGAAAAAAAAAAAACAGAAGAGTCAAAGTCCCTCAAAAAACCGACCTCTGATGACACTGGGAGTAGCGACAATTATACACCGAAGGACACAGACAAGGGACCACGCTACGTTTCTGCCTGTTGTGATAATGTCGGTTCTGAGGATACCGAGGATAACACTGTATGCAAATTAGGCCTACCAAAGTTTCACCTTCCGCCAAAGGATTTTTGATTGTGTGCTCTTGGGTGTTTGTTTACGCCGTATCTTTCCGGGTTGGTTTTTTTTTTTGGGGGGTTGTTGGGGCAATGTCGATCACCTGCCCGTTGATAAGCGCGAAAAATGATCCTGAAGAGGGGGCTACGGAAGGTAAATCGTTTAAAGTTCCTGAAAAGTTTGACGAGCCTCCACTACTACGCCGAGGCGTCAATAACCTACCCTCTAGCTGTCGGCGAAGGTTAGGCTGTGCTTGGTCTTATCAATGAACAGAGTTTGTATAATGACGGGAAGGGGTGTGTGTGTGTTTGTGTGTGCGGATGCTTTCAACACCGTTTGACGTTCGGGTATTGATTGACACCAAATTTTGGGTACGAGTTCGTTTCATTGTATTCGTGGGTCAATTATAACCAACAGCCTTCTCTTCATCTCCATCTCCTCGTCCACGTATGTCCACGAATGTACTTTAAGTTTGTTTCTAGTGAACAGGGAAGAATGGATCTGGTGGACTTGACAGAAAAAAATCGCAAACATGCGACCTATTCGGGGAGGTCGTTCCTCAATCTTTAATATTCCTAGCTGATGAACTTTTCGAACCTTTAATTATGTTTTTAATTCTTATGTGTCTCATTTTTATGCATAGTTGTTGTCAATCTTAGAGCCAAGATGTTCGTCTAGTCATTTGATACAGATAATCAGGCTAATTAATCTAATGACTTTACAACTTAACCGACCTTTGATGTCTGACATCTTGAAATCTGTCGTATCTCCTATATTTGGTATCCACAAGTCATAAATAGCTCGTTTTCTAGGTTCTAGAACATAATGAGTATTTTAATACTTGTGTTCTATATCTGAGTCTCTTATATCTATAGTTGTTAAAGTCAATAAACGAAAGTAGTGTTATTTTTTAAATAAAAACAGATTTTTCAACTTTTGCAGTTCCGTTGCATGTTGTGAGGAGTTCTTACCAGCTATCTTCTTCAAACATATTGTTCAAAAATAGCTCCATCCACCGTTTTGGACATTAAAAACTCAAAAGGACAATCGAGTTCACTAGACAAGACCTGAACTCCACCCGTTGGCCATAAACACGAACTAAACAAACACACACAAACAATTTGGTGCAAAGGCAACGGGGTTGCTAGCGTAGTTCCACGACCCGAACCACTACCGAACGAACGAAGCCTGCTGGGGAATAGGACCCGAAGAAAAGGACGCCCGGAAACGATGAGCAGAAAGCAGCCGAAGGAAGGTGGCGGGGCCGGGAGGTCGTTGACGGCCGCATTCAACAACAACACCAAGGGAGGGGCAATGATAATGAAAAGCGTTTCCATCTTTCTGGCCAGTGGTAGGCGAGCCTCGGCCCAGTCGAGAGATCCGGCCGGGAACGGTCCCAACAGTGCACATCAGCCGCGGGCCGATACGCACTCGAAGGACCAGAGCAACGCGGGCACCGCACGTACAACGATCTCGCGCGATAATCGACGCATCCTCGCCAGGATGGACGAGCTGAACGGCAAGCTGAACCCGAAGATGCTGGAGATGTACAAGCGCCGGACGCACTTTTCCAAGTAAGTGGAACATTTTCGGTACAGAGTGTTTGGCAGTGTTTTCAACCTAACCGTCTGCTAAAGTGTGAAGTATTGCTCTAGAAGGACTTTGAAGATGTTGGTGATTGAGGAGGTCATATCATGAACTTCAAAATGCCTGAAATATTGAGCTCCACAGAATAGGGTCTTGTGATACTAATGTTGAATGAGAGATCTTGAAGATATTGGAACTGTTTGGTGCTTAATAACTCCAGCATGAAACCGTCTCGGGTGTTATTGATTGGATATACCTGAGTCTTTAATTGGTTCTTCCAAAACACACACACACACAGAGAAACTAACACTCCACTCGAGGCACACCTCCGCCGGTGGAGTCGTTATGTCGGACAAATTCTATTGCCTGCCCAACCACGAGTCCACCGCCAACGTGGCAACATTAGAAGCATGGCATGATTTACTAGCCCAGTCCGGAACGTATGTCGAGCATGATGCCGATAGGCTGTTCTCATCGCCGGCTCGTCAAAACGTATGTTAGTACACGGGTCCCATTCCGAGTGATGCCGCACCCTTGCAGCGGAGGTCGCTCTGGTGGAGGGAAGAAAATGCATAAATTTTCTCGTTATTGATTTGTTTATCATTTATGATTCGATACAACATCGATGTCCTTTTTATCGGTGGTACGGACACGACCGCTGACATGCAATACACTTGGCCGTTTTTTTTTTTTTTTTCATTTCGTGGTGGTGACTTTGCAATTCTACTGCTGAAGAACAATAACCCGGCAGAACCGTGCGAGGTTGGTACCGTCGTGGAACATATCGTGTGAGTTAATTTGCTCCATTATTGCACGATACCTAGTAGATGCTTGGGGGATTTTTATAGTGGTCTCAGGAATGCACATGTTATTGGTTCGTTGTGTGACAAGATGTGATTGAAAGAGAAAACAAAATCGAAATCAAGAAGGAGTCATCCTTACTATCTCTTGGGATTTCGAAAGACTCAACTTCAACCAACACATTCTTTTGGGAAGTTGAACTCCTGGAGTGCCTTATTGGGCTTTTCAAGTTGTCTGTATGAGGTAGTAATTAATGGAAGTTTGGATAACGTTTTGGAACTTCAAATTTGTTATCGCCGACAGTGGTGACTCCACTCCCAAAGTCCCACTAGCTGATTGTGCTTCTTGGGTCTATGATGAGGTCTCAGTGATGAGCGATTCGCATGAGGCTCTTTAACAATTTGTAGAATAAGGTCTACAAATCCTTGAGGACAGTGAGAGCTAGCGATCCTTGTGATATTGGGAATTAGAAGTTGCGAATGTCTCAGATTGCTTAGACTATGCTATAAAAACTAAAATGTTTGCGCAACATTACCAGAACTCAACTTACACACACAAATCAATTAATGGCTTGGAGGACATTCTCAAAATTAGTATCCAGCATTCTCTAATACACAGGGCCGGGCCCTAACTAATCCACCAACAAATATATCTTCCCTTTCCGTTCCAGGGTGGAGGTGGAGGCGTTGTGTAAAATCTATCGCAAGCTGGTCGCAAACGCTAGCATGAACTCGAAGGCACTCGCCGCCAGCAATCCAGGCGTGATAGCGAAGGCCGGCTCCTCCATGGACGGCATCGACCGGTCGGTGTTCCGCGAGCTGCTCCACAGCACCTTCGACATCGTGACGGAGGAAACGCTGATGGAGCGCATCTTTTGTGCGTGGGAGAAAGGATACGAAGGTTTGCCGATACGTCTCGAGGGTTGGCTGATGGGGCTGTCCACGTTTCTGAAGGGTTCGCAGGCGGAGAAGACGGCCTTCTGCTTCCGTGTGTACGATCTGAACAGCGATGGGTTCATCACGAAGGATGAAATGTTTGCGTTGCTGCGGAACTGTCTGATCAAGCAACCGCAGGATGAAGATCCGGATGAGGGTGTTAAAGATTTGGTAGAGATTGCGCTCCGGAAGCTGGACATGGATAAGGATGGGAAGGTAAGATGTTGGAGTGTTGTGACGAGATTGTGACTGGGGTTAGTAATTTGGACGTCGGGATAGATCTCGTTCCAGGACTACCAGGAAGCGATCGCTGAGGAACCGCTGCTGCTGGAAGCGTTCGGCCAATGTCTACCGTCGGATCGTGCCACGATGTCCTTCCTGTCGACACTGCAAGCGTAAATGTTACACTCATTTCTCTCTTTCACGATACATTTTCTCTTCTTCAACCATTAGCTCCAACCATTTCTTTGAGTCTGTGGAACTCCGCAAAGGAAGGTTCAGAATTTTCATTCAAGAGGCAGCAAAGTCTTAACCAAAAAAAAAAAAAAACACACATTAACCAAACTTTGATTCAAAGTCTAAAAAACTATTTAGAAAAAAAAAAAAAAACCATATACAGGGTAACCCATCCACAAGGATCGAGGTAAACGCGAGCTCCACGAGCACAAACCAAACCATTACAATCTTTCGCCTTTCGCCAGCCCCCGCTACGCCCTTTGTTTCGTTCGCCCGCCCTCGCTCGATGTGTGCAAAACGTATATCGACCAGCTTTTTTTTTTTGTTTTTTTGGGTGGGAGGAGGGAGTTGTTTCCACAAAAACTTCTTCCCTTAGCATGTGAATGTTTGTTTCGTCCTGCTTCGCTAGTTTGTTAGTTTAACCGTTCTCATGCATTTCCCTACGTACGCCCCTCCTATTTCTACGGTTTGACGGGCTGTCATTACCGTTTTCACGACGCTATATTGCCGCTATAAAACGCGTGGAAAGACATTTCTTACGCCCGATAGACGTCGCGGAAAACGAGCATCAAACACACACACACACACACACGGGTTGCTTTAGTTTTGTTTGAGTTAGTTATATTATTTTTTCGTTGTTTTTAGGTTGGAATGTGGCACGCCCATGTACTCGCAACGACTTGGACTTGTTGCGTATACGCCCTGTAAATATGTATATACACGAAGTTGCGTTGGTATATTCAAGCTTATCATAGTTTTGATTCCAATATAGCAAGGTCTCAGATCGTTCGTGGCATGCTAAGGAGATGAGCATGAACCTGGGGAAGATTCTGGTCCTGCATGAAGAATAATCTCCCAAAGGTGCCTACTGTACATATAGCTCAACTCATTCTTAAGAACAGTTGTAGTTTATAGCATGTTCTTTCTCTCTAGAACTCGCGGAACATCACAACTCTGTGTACATAGTCTTTTATCATCCTTTTTTATCGAAATCCAACCACTAACTCCATTGATGATCTGTACAGAGCACTAGAATTCGACAATACCCACTGTCCAATGGCGATTCTGGGGTGTCTTCATTTTTATCTTCACTCTCACACATATCCTCGTGTAAATATGAAGTGCTTGAAGAACTTGTGATATTCAACTACCGCTCCAACTACAACCCACTAGCTGCTACTGTGCGCAATGTGACACTATATCTGTTGCCACTGTCTGTTGCCTCGTGCAAAGCTGTCAGTACACTCTGTCAGTACCAGTACGTCTACTCTAGACGCTCACCTGCTCACCAACACATATCCCCCCCACATCACATCTCTCAAGCCCGCACTCTATCTGAGCTGTTCTTCTCTCGCAGCCAAGAGGACTCGAACTAAGTCACCGACGGATGGAACGAGCTGGAAGCAGGAAGTGCTCTATCGAAACCGGATAAAGTGTCACAGCCCTATTATCAGATGTCGAATGGAAAAACAAATAAAACCGAAGGTAAGACACACCCTAACTGGATCGCTTGGGACCTACCGGTCTTCGTGTGCAATAACTCCCCACGGGCAATATCATTAAACGTTTCATGTTTTGTCCCATGACAGGCAGTGCGCGTATGCTAGACATTGGGAAACCTGCTTTTACTCGCACCGGGCTCAGGTCAAAAGTTTCCCGGAAGACGGCGAGTCGGCCTTGGCCTCACTAAGCAATCGCGATGCGCATCGTTGAAGCGCTCCGAAACGAAGGTCACGTGTGTAGTAGGGTCGGTTCCGTATCCGGCAGGTGCGTCCCAATTTGCACTATCAGTCGCTTGTTAAACGATAACTTGAAAGGTGACAACCAAAGTTTGCTATTATATGCTCCATGTGAGGAGGTTCGCTCATTCTTGGAGACGAGCTTAGAAAGATCTAATAGACCTGCGCGAATTTATTGGACGTAGAGAAGCAACACGAAGCTTCGGTAATTGATGGAACGCCAAAATACAGAAACGTATGCATCCGGACGGGTATCTCTCCTTCCTAGCTCAAACCTTCAGCAGGAATTCAAACCCTGGATACCTGGACTATAAATAAGCAACATTTGTTTTCAGAGTGTTAAACATAGAGTAACCTATTTATCTAGTTTGTAAGTAGCTTTAACGTCATTTAGCAGAATGTGTTACTAGCTCAGTGCAGTAGTTTGTAGCTGATGAGATTGTTTTTTTGAACGGTTGCTTGATAAAAACGAGCTACGATTCATAAGCCTGCATCGCTTACGTCTTTTCAAACTCCCACTTTTAGGCGTTTTAACATCTTATTTGATAATTTAAATGTTTTAAGAATAACTAAACTTTAAAAAATATTTGTAGAAAAAAATAATGTAAAAAAGAGTACAAATGAAAACATAATTGAAAAAATAAGGTTCCGTAGGTCGGATCAAGAGAAAAAACACAATAATAAATTTAATAAACAATTTATGAAGAACAATTCTTTACACATCATTATAGAAGTATTATTGGGAATTTTGCTTGCGATGTTTGTTTTTAATTTATTCATTTATTTATTTAGAAAACTAATTAATTAATTTATTTATTTAAATTTTTGTTTTATTTAGATATCAAAAAATTAAGCAAAGAAAAAAATTAGAATGAAGATAAGTAATAAATAAATATTGAATCAAATAAATAATAGTACTGCAGCTTCTTGGGTGGAAAACTATCAAAAACACACTTTTAGAAAACATTGTGTGGGTTGATAATTACGAGTCGGTGGTCGTGGTGCATCTTCTTGCTTTCCACTTTCAAAAAGACTAATCGGAAAACGATCTAAAATGATCTCCTCTTGTTTCAGGAAAATGACCAAATCCCTTCTCTCTTATCCTCCTAACTTCCAACAATTTTTCCTAACCAGCCGGTTTTGAAGGATTCCCTTTCTAGAAGACGCTAACTGCACCAAATTGTTGAGGAGAAAAATCTGGGAAAATTCAGGAAGATGTGTCGAGATCGCCTCGTACTTGCGGAACTAATTTTGACTCCCCATCACCCATGAAAATTCACCCAAATATGTAAAAACCTCAGGTGCAGTTTCGGCGTGTCAATATTATTTCTTGCTGGTGGAAAATAACCATCATCCCTCCACCCATGAAATTAAACCAAATTTTCCTTTCGCTTAAAACAAGGTGTAGTATAGACAGGAAAAATATGGAAAAAAATTGTTGATGGTGTATTGTCACTTGCTGATGGAAAATTACCGACCCATGCCAACTTCCAATTTTTCAAACATTTATTTTACGCTTTTAAAAATTGAACAAAATTCAATACACCAACATTAAACATTAAAAATTCAATATACCGACCACAACAACATTGTCTCTAATATATTGTATAATTACTAAGATAGAAAATGGTTCAAAAGTTAAGTTAAAAATAGAAGACAAGAGGTTAAATGTACAGACTAAACGTCCACTATAATCATTCTCTCGTCGATTCGGTTCTCCGCAAGCTTAAGTGTTATGTACACGCGATCGCGTTTCAAAAGGAAAGTATTACCAGCAATCGACCCGTCGACGTCATCCTGTTGCGTTACCTACTTGACGTAGTAATAGCCATTTTCTAAACGTATCGCATTTATTATCTGGAATGAGCGCTACGCAAGAAAGCAAACTCATGTTTAATGCCACGTGTTCTAATTGTAGCCTTTTGGCTATGTTTTTTTGTACAATCTTACCTCCACGCTCAGCTCGGAAGAGCGTTATAGCTTTTCGCGTTCACGAAAATCACGAAAAAGTAGAACAAACCCTGAAGGATACTTTGAGAAATTGGAGTTCCTGTACTCGAACGGCATGCAACGTTAAAAGCGGCGCGTTAAATAAACGTTTAAAATTATGTTCCTTTTTTCTTGTGTAATGAAGGGTGAAGGGGTAAACGATTTCAATTCCATTATTGC
>KB664054.1:8396165-8454896 GCA_000349025.1 Anopheles minimus
CGTGTGTGTGTGTGTGTTTATTGGACAGTGATAGCGCATTGACTGTTTGATACCGAAATCAACCGAAAGGCACAGTTTCAATCGGGAACAGGCACGTTCGGAACGAACTCCCAATAAACACGGCTGTGTCACGACCACCAGCCCTCAGTTGAACTCTGAACCTGCTCCGATACGGTGCTCCAGCAGTGGACCAGTCCCAGTACTGCACCCGATCAATCTGTACCGTACAGCGTCACTCAACCCGAAAAAGAGAGAGCGAACATCCCCGCAACAATGCCACAGCAAGAGTAAGTGTTGTTTAAGGTGTATTTCCCTGTTGTGTCGATCATCTGCACCTGTGCTCACAATAGCGTCTGTTTTTGTGAGTTTGTCGACCTGTCCTCGAGTGTTTTGTGTTTTAAGCTAAGTGCTAACCTCATCATTCATGGGAGGTAGTTGCAGGTGGTTCTGGTGGTGAACTAAGAGGAGTGCGACAACTGCATCAAGACAAAATGTGAGCTTCTACCATTAGCCATTCTTATCAAGATGTTACTAGATAGCTACAAGTATTGTGAATTCTTAAGAGTAGTTAGAAGCTCTAGTAATGTACAGTAGAATTCATCTTACTGTGGAGATATCTATGTTATATGTGGATCTCATTCTTGTAAAAAGATTCTTTAGATAAAGATATAAAAAATAATTCTTTAGATGTAAAAAGATTCTTTAGATTTAAAAATCTCAAAGAGATCCATGGTAAACGAAAGTCCTGCTCCATCTTGGAACAGTGTCGGAAAACCGTGAGGATCTCCATGATTCGCCAGAAAACTCCCGTTTTATCCAAACGAACCTTGACCACCGAAAGCTGAAGCTTTATCACAAAACCAAACCCGTAAGCTTCCTAAACTCGATTCCAATCATCGTACCTCTGTTATCAAAATCAAAGGTTCAAGTTCACGTCCGTAACCATTGCTACCGTGAGATTAGAGACCGCGTGTGGTAGATAATTCCCAACCAACGGTCACATTTCGGGGAGATTTAAGTGAGATTAGCCCATTATCGCCTCCAGTTTCACTTCACATTCAATAGCGTAATGTACGGCGTATATAAGGTTGATAAATTAATGTACATTGGGGAGTAGGAAGAAGGAAAAAAACACACTTCCATTTTGAAAAAGCTCACTTTTTGCAACTCACTCTCATACATCCATTAAAGGTTTTAATGTTGTTTTTTTGTTTTGCTTCACAAATAACCGGTTTTTTGTGTTTTTTGTTGTGTTTGTTTACTCATAGAAGGAAAAAAAAACACCACACGCATCATTAATGGATGTTTCACTGTGACTTTGTAACAATTATACATTATTTAGTCGTTAATTGTTGTGTGTATTCCGTCGATTCCGTCCCACACGTCCAAGTGTCCAAGTGTTCAATGTGTGTATGTTTGTGTGTATGTCAACACATGTTCGTCAATGATGTTTCTTCCATCCTCGGTAATGTGGAGCCCGCCATCACCCCCCCCCCCCACCCCCCACCCCCTGCGGGGGGTGGGGTTAGCGACACAGAACCAATGCAACTGATATTAAACCCTTATCGTTAGCGACTCGTCGAACAATCCGGCCGTAATGGCGTATAATGCAGTGCTGGTACTGTTCGACGTGCTGGTGTTTATTGTAAAATCGATCTACATCGTTGGGCGTGGACTGTTCGAGATGGTGGTACTTCCACCGGCACGGGACGTTAGCGGTGATATCGTGCTCATCACCGGTGCTGGCCATGGAATGGGCAAGAACCTTGCGCTGCAGTACGCCAGCCTCGGCACCACGGTCGTGTGCGTGGACGTGAACGAGAAGACAAACCAGGAAACGGTCACCGCGATCAAGGGCAAGGGTGGCAAAGCGTTCGGTTTCACGTAAGGCGCGGGTAGTTGGAGTTGGTGATGCATTGCCCCATCTGCTCACTGGTGTGTTTCCGTTTTTGCAGCTGTGACGTTACGAACCGCCAACAGGTGGTTGACACGTGCAAGAAGATACGGGAGCAGGTCGGCATCGTTAGCATCCTGATCAACAATGCCGGCATCATGCCGACGCATTCGCTGCTGCAGCAAACAGAGAACGAAATCCGCAAAACCTTCGATATTAATGTGTTGGCACACTTCTGGGTAGGTGCTGTGTTGGCCTCGAATCGGAACACATTCGCTCAATCCATTCGTTCTCTTCGCTTTTTTTTGTTTGTTTTGCTGTGCACAGTTCATCCAGTCACTCCTGCCGGATATGATAAAGCAGAACCGGGGCCATATTGTCGTACTGTCGTCGATCGCCGGTATGATCGGGTTCAAGTATCTGGTGCCGTACTGCGGTACGAAGTTTGCCGTCCGTGGCATCATGGAAGCATTGTCCGAGGAGTTGCGCGCCGATCCGGCAAAGCCAAACATTAAATTCACCACTATCTATCCGTACATGGTCGATACTGGGTTGTGCAAGCGGCCGTACACCCGCTTCCCGAGCCTGCTGAAGATGGTGAAGCCTGATGATGCGGCCGCCGCCATCATCGATGCCCAGCGCCGTGGACTGATCGAGGCGTCCATCCCGAAGTATCTGCTCTACCTGAACACCTGGTTCCGCAATCTGCCACTGCGCGTTGGTCAGGAGTTTGGCGATCTGCTCGACACTGGCCTGCAGTCAGATCTGTAGAATGCAACCGAAGTGCCATTCTTCCTAGCTACTTCCTTTCCCTACTTATCGATCTAGTGTTGTTTGTTTTTTAAAAAATAATAAAATTTATGCTCTTAGCTGAGCATGCCAAATATCTTCTCTTCTTTTTTGTGGCGGGGTGATAAATAAATTTGTTTTCTTCTGAAACCGGTCTGCACGACTGTTGCAGATAATTCCAACAATAGCTCCGACTACTTCCACAAAACAATTAACACTGTGCTGCCATTTATTTTTCTTCCCCTTCCTCTTCTTTCGCTACCTGGGTTTGCAAAACAAAAAAAAAACCCTTTCTAGCAGCCAAAACGCAACACCGAACGCCGGCGTGAAGATGTATAATCTGGTGATCCTCATCATCGACATTGTCGCCATGTTGGTACGATGGGTCTTTTACACGCTGGAATCATTCTACCGGCTGGTGGTACCACCGGCCGCTGACACCGTGCACAATGATATTGTGCTGATTACCGGCGCCGGACATGGTATGGGCCGCTGTATGGCACTGCAGTACGCACAGCTCGGTGCCACCGTCGTCTGCGTTGACATCAACGAAAAGATGAATGCGGACACAGTCGCCACCATCCGGCAGCAGCGGGGCAACGCGTTCGGTTACATGTAAGTAGTCGCCCGAGTGCCAATTGAACTTTTGACCCACTCTTTCTCTTGTCCGCAGCTGTGACGTCACGAATCGTCAGCAAATTATCGAGACGGCGAAGCAGGTGCAGCAAGAAGTCGGTACCGTTACGATACTGGTCAACAATGCCGGTATCATGCCGACTCATCCACTGCTCCAGCAGACTGAGTCAGAAATACGCAAAACGTTTGAAATAAACGTTATGGCGCACTTCTGGGTACGTATCACCACACTTGAGTGATTAAAGACATTAACTAATCTTCATCTCTTTTTTTCTTCCAACAGCTCCTGCAAAGCTATCTACCCGGCATGCTGGAGAAGAATCGTGGTTACATAGTGGCGATGTCATCTGTCGCAGGTTTGTGCGGATTGAACAATCTCGTACCGTACTGTGGCAGCAAGTTCGCGGTGCGTGGCATAATGGAGGCACTCGCCGAGGAGCTTCGACAAGATGCAAGGAAACCAAACATCAAGTTCACCACCGTCTACCCGTACATGGTCGACACTGGGCTCTGCAAGCGACCGCACATGCGTTTCCCCAATCTGATGCGTCTGGTCAAGCCGGAAGAGGCGGCCGCCGCCATCATCGACGGTCAGCGCCGTGGTTTGGTAGATGTTTCCATTCCGAAGTACCTGCTGTACCTGAACACCATCATACGGGTGTTCCCGCTGCAGGTTGGCACGCTACTGCGCGACTTCCTCGACAGTGGCGTGGAGTCGGACCTGTGAGAAGCGCCACGCCGGACGTAAGATAGAGTTGTTGTTTAAGGTTAACTATCCTGATAAAATGAGCAAACAAACACGGACCAAGCACAGCCACCGATGCAGTAGCCATCCATAACAGTAACGAACGTACTGGGAAGTTACGATTACTATTAGTGACAACTAGCGCGTTGAGATGTAGCAGAGTACCAGAGCCAGATTAATGTAAATATCCTTTCACCATCCTCTCTCATGTACACGTTAGCGATAATTGTATACCATGGATGGAGAAGGATTAATCAAATAATGTGAAAGGTGTTTTTCTAATGTTTCATTAAACGTATAGGGACGGAATAAATTGTATTTTAAAAGAAAAAAGTAAAACCCTACGACTTGATTGACTATAATTATTTGGTACACATCTGGAGCATCTGTTAGGTAAGATTACTGAACCCCACCCACCGGACATCAGTTATTTTTGTGAAGTTCGCTAATGCAGACTTTAATGTCGCAGAGGGCCCGTTCAGAGCGGATCGAGTCTCCATTTTACAAATTTTTCTTGTGGATTCCCAGAATATCAAAGAATAAGGGGTTAAGCCCGATTGCATATTCCTATCTGAACATTTCTCCCATACACAGCAAGCCTTAAGTCCTCCTGAGGTTTTAGTCCCACAGAAAAAGAAGAGGTAAGTAGCTCAAATATAATAAGAGTTTAATTGCATACACTGGTGGATTAAAATCTTCTCAGGATCTAAACGTAATGAAAATTGGAAATACAACATCAGAAAACATTGCTTTCGAATCAGTAGATGAAGGGGGAGTGTAATCGACCTCGATCTTCGAAGATTAAAAGCATACAGCCACTCTCAAAGGGGCCCTTGAGCCATTGCACTGAATTGAAGCGCATTTCAAAATAATAATAAGATTAGGAGGGAGCGAAGAGAAGGGATCTTTTGCTATCCCATGTTGAGAACTAATTTTAAAGATCGAAAGAGAGAGGGTTAGTGATCTCTCATAGAGTGATCAATCTCTGATGGCATACACTTCAAATGGCTTCATTTGGCACACATCTAAATGTTGCATCTGTAAACATAACACTATTCTGAGCGGAGACCATCACATCAATCTAGTTTATAAACTGGTCAATGTAAGCGATATGGTCATCGGTAACTATCAACACATCTTAGACAGCTCAGTCAAGCTTATCAACTTGGGTAGTACTCTATCGCAAGGTCGCATCTTTGCTCGGATTACACATCAGTCCAGTGGCTAATCGAGTATTGCACACATCTCAACACAATGGCCTATTTCTGTACCTTCAGTTTGTGGATGATATTGCTGTCACTCGTGATGGTTAATGGCATATTTCTCTCCAATCTGAATGCGACCTGTTTCCGGTGTATCTGCGAAGCATCCACTGGATGCAGCTCATCAACGACGTGCAGACAATCGGTAAGATGCGGTTCCCTTTGGTGATATATCTGGCTGTAACTTACTGGTATCCTTCCACAGTACTGTGGTCCGTTCTCCATATCCCGTGCGTATTGGATGGATGCTGGACGGATGGTTTTGCCTGCAGATGAACCTACGCGTTGGGGTGCGTTCGAAGACTGCGCAAACGACTACGACTGTGCGACGGGTATCGTTACCCAATACATGGAGAAGTATGGCACCGACTGTAACGGCGATGGGTTAGTGGATTGTGTCGACTACACGATGCTACACGTTAACGGTGGACCGCGCTGCCATGGAGCACTCAGTGGAACTTTTGCCAGCAGGTTCTTCCAGTGTTTGCGACAACGTAAACTGCATTAATAGCAGAAGGTGCTTGGAGAGTTTTCCCTATCAATCGAGTGACGTTTCGGATTGTTCAGATTTACCGGTGGTGGAATAAAGAAACGTACTGCAGCCAGTAGTATGCATTCATTTCGTTGGCTTGTATGTATGTGTATAAGTCCGGCATCGTTAGCAGGCAGCGACGTTTTGCAAAGCTCCATCACTAGGTTTGTTGAACAAAGCACATACACCTCAATGTGCAAAATAAGGTAACAAAAATAATATATATATACTTAGGCAAATTCTAACGATATATCGCGTAATGGAATAAATGTTAAGTAATTGCAATGAAGCTGCTTTTCTTCAGTCTCGCCCATCCTCTGTTAAAAAAGCTTTTAGAGGTCCTCAACCTTACCGATACGAACGCAGCTTCACATCTCACCGTAGATATAGCCGAGTGCCTCCGAGGCACTTACTTTCACGGTCGTACATTCGTCCTTCAGCAGTAGGGATATTTTGTGACCGATCTGTTCCATATGCTGGCTTTTTACGTTCGCATTCTGACAATGAAGTAACCCTGAAACGCGACAACAAGACCAATTTTGTTTTAGTGAAAGGGAACTGGTATTGGATTAAAACCCGTCACTTACCGATAAGTATTGCGGCATTTCCGCGTATTTCAGGCCATTGACTCCGCAGCATTGGTAGACAAGCGTCGATAAAGTCATTGATCCAATCTTGTAACTCTTCGCCCTGCCGACAAGAGAATGTTCGGTGAGAAAAAGAACCGCCTGAGGACGGGAGATTACTTACGATGAGTTTCACAAAATCTTTGAGGAAAATGGGGCACTGCAGTTGTCCGTGTTCCAGCAGATGGTTCTGTGCCAACGTGTTCATCTTAGCCGTACCGAGTAGCGCACACACATTCTTCAACGTGATCTTACACGCACGAGCAATCATGCTGTTCTGTTCGCAGAGGTGCAACAACAGCGAGCAAAGATTGGCTCGCAGCTGTTCCATCAACAGTTCCGAAATCGTTTCGTGCTGCTCGTCACCATCGATCGTCACCTGCTTCAACTTCAAGCCACATATGTCGCCAAACAGCAAGATGGCCGATTCGCGTAGTTCTGTGGAGTTTTTCTCAAAAAACGGACGAATGCGAATGGCGGACGAAACCTGGAACGGTTCGAACTTGACCGGATCAATCGCCTGCAGCACACGGGATAGCCCACGCATACTGTCGAGCGGGATGTTGATGAAACAGTGTTCATTGTAGTCTTCGATACCCTTCAACAGCGACGTCAAACACATCGTTGCGTACTTGTCAATATCATGCCGTGTTAAGCTGCACACGTACGCCATCCCACGGATGCTCAGTCCACGGACGAGCGGATTCGGATCGTTCAACGAAGACTCGAGATTGAGCATGATGACGGAGGCGGATTCACCGCACGGCTGCAGTGGTACCAGATGTGCGTAGAACCCGGTCGAAGCGATACGCTGCGTGTCGTAGGGACTGCTCACGTATTGACTCATCGTCGTCACGATCTGACGCATCAGGGCGGAGTTAATGCCCACCTCGCTGGCCGTTGCCACACCGAGCGGTGTCAGAATTTCTATGAAGCTGTTCAAATCGGTACTCGCTGCCAGATCCGGACAGACGGCAAGTACGAGCGAGATTTGCTGCATCCCCAACGTATCGAGGAACGTTTGGAACGCTTCCAACACCATCTGGCACGGGCTCAGCTTTAGTGCAGCGTCTTTCCCACCACCCATCATTCCCTTCACTCCACGTCGGTTGGCCTTGGGTATCGTCACATTCCCCGCCGTACTTGGTTGCGCCAGTACGGTGTATGGCGGTAGAAGCGTTATGTACGAAGCGAGCGTTGACAATAACATACAAAAAATCTCCGCAAACCGGCTTTGCATTTCATTCTTCAACTCCGGACAACGGAACATCTCCCTCAGCACACAAACGACCGCGAACGGGTGTAGGGTGGCGGTACGCGTTGCTGCTTCGTCATTCGTTTCTGGCTGTTGTTGCTGTGGTTGTTCGTACAGGCTGGTGGAAGTGACTGAACCGATAAAATTATCCAGCACTATACCGCTCAGATCTGGATCCATTGTAAGTGTTTTCCAGTACTCAACGACATGGCTAAAAAAAAAAAAAGGGAAACAAAGCCATTAGTTAGATAAGAATCCATTATGGGCTATTAAAACATAATTCGTGGAATATGAATTAGTGTTGAGTGAATCAACCTTAAATTTATGAATATGAATGATTGTTTGAACCGATTAGCTGACTCAAATATTTCGAATTGTGGATGTTGCTTGAGTCGCTGAGGATTCGTGAACTTGTAAAGAAGAAATTTGTTATCCACATTAAACTTCTTAATAGTTATTAGCTTTTATTAGCGTGAAGATAAATTTAAAAACTTGTTTTATGGCCAAAGACACCTTCCACTGCATCTAATACTTTATCTGACTGCATTCGAAGCAGCCTAAGGCTTGGTTTTTTTTTTATCTTCCACCGTAAAAGGACTCATCGTAGAAATTTAAAGAAGTTTTTAGCATCTACAGAGATGATTGTTTGTTACTAAAAAAATTGCTGAATGGAATGAGGCATTTTGAAGACGGGAACGGAATTGGAGTGGAGGAATTCCAAAGTCGAACTAATGTTATGCGCTATTGAAGGCCGAAGGTTCTCTGACAAAAGAGTCATTCTTGTTCATGGCATGTATGATGCATGTGAGATAAGAAAAGGAATTCTATTTCGAAAATGTCTGAGGGATGCATGCAGAGTATCATTTAGATCGTGTAAGTAGAGACAAGCGATCAAATAGAAAAATTTGGTGAGTGTTTTCAATCCCTCTTAATAAAATAGGCGAAATAATAGGGATATAAATGAACTACTTCTGTATACCCAGAAAGGAAGCGGTGAACATCAACGCGAGCTTTCCTTGCACCCTCACTATCCTGTCCCTTAATTGACACACCAGCGAACAATCAAATTACCGAAAGTTATTTTATCATTGAGGAAAGGGACTCAAAAAATTCGGACAACCGGATGAAAAATCCATGCGAGCTGTTTGCTCTTTTGAAAGTGTTGTTTATATACTCGTGAAAAGGTAGTCCCTCGTCCCCGAGTCTTTGGTGAAATTACTCTGTTTAAATAAGTATCAGACAAAGAGGAGTTCTACAGCATCTTTATCGAATAGTGACGAGACGACTCACAACCATTTACAAATATAGAAACGAATATTGAGCTTCCTACGTTACTTGGAGATACGTTGGACAAGCCTTAGGCAAGCCTCACTCTGTAAGATCTTCCGAATAGAACCAAGAACTCGAGTTCTAGAATCATAAAATGATGGATTTAATTGCAGAACTTTAGAATGCAATAAGCGTATGACTATGACGTGGAGCTCTTTTTCAAAGGGAGTTTTAGAGGCTTTTTTGGGGTTATTTTGAAGTAAATATGTGTGGAGGATAAAGAAAAAATGCAGCTATATACTTACTCCTCGAGCGGTAAACATTGTGCGAGTATCTCATTGCACACCAGCTTCGGGTGGTGTTTCGTTAAGGCTAGAATCGACTTCAGTATCGTTGTTTTGGCCCGCGGTACTTCACAAATTTTCACAGCCTGCAAATCACCCGGAACAAGATACATCCATTAGCAACTGTTACAATAATGGGGGTCTTCCACTTACATAGAGGCATTCCTTCACCAGCTCCGGAATAGCGTGGAACATCTCCGAGCCCTTGACGTGCATGAAAAACTTCAACACGTACGACGCCCCGATGACGGAGCTCGATTCCGGATCGTTCACGCTGTACAGCAAACATTTGCTAAACTGCACATACTGGTAGCTGGACAATCGTTGGGCGATGATCCGCGCCAGTTCGGCTGCGATGCGATAGATATCTTTTGCATCATCGGTCACGATTTCGTCCCTTATCCGGTCGAGTTCATTCACCCACTCGACGCTACTGTCCGCAACGGTTAGTGTCTCGTACACGCACGCAATCTCGAGAATCTTTTTCAGAACATCCACTGCCGTCTGTCGGACCGTTGCGTTCGAGTCGATGCAGCGTGGTATGATCTTGCCCAGCATGCTGCCGGTTTGGTTAAACTTGGACGGTGCTTCGCATCCAATCTTCATCGAGCGCATGTACACCTCCAGGGTGCTGTTGTAGACGTGACAGGCGCAGATACGCACCTCCCCATTGCGATCTTTCAGCCACTTTTCCAATATTGAATGTACGTCGTCTAAACAGGCTGGCGATGCATTCTGCTGTACCAGCACCGTTTTGATGAAATGGTTAACCTCCGGCAATGAGAGATTGAGAAACCTTGCCAGATAGCTAGTGCGCGTATCATCCTCGGTAGAATCCAGCCGGGACTTTAGGTTCTGGGCTGTGGTGAAGAAGTAAAAGCAGATAGCGTTCAGCAACCCATTCACGTCGAGATTCTGCTCCTCAGCGCTCAGCTGTACCAGAACCGTTGCCAGCTGTATGATCGAGGGTAACAGTGGCAGATATTCGTTTGCACTGTCGGACGTGATGGTCATGCAGATACGGTGCAGATCGGTCCGGTTGCGCTCACTCGTCATACGCTCATCACCATCCGAAGGCGACAGTACAGCGGTGAGAGCGAGCAGTGTCTTCAGTACCAGCTGCCTCACAAACAGCTCCTTGCTGTCAAACTGCGTGATCAGATACCGCACAACCGGATCGGTAAAGTGTAACGCAATCGTGTCCTTCGGTGCACGACCCACAATCACGTGCAGCGACTGTAGTGCCAGCACCTTCAGCTTGTACGCTTCCAGTTCGCGCGCGCTGTCCTTAATAAAGTTAAGGTTCGAGAAGAAGCTGCTCGACTTCTTCACCGCACCCTCATCAATCACGAGCGCCGTCAGTTTGGCCATCACCTTATCGAGATGCTCGACCGATGCATAGCCGAGCGCTTCCGCGTAGTCCTGCATCAACCGTTCGTACTCCTCGCTCGGTGCGTTCTTTTCGCCCTTTTCCGCCTTCGCCAGGCCGATGATAAGATCGAGCTTGTTCGCTATCAAATGCTCGTCCAGCGAATGACACAAGCAAACCCCAAACACCTTCACCAGCATGCGCTTCTCCTGGTCTAGCGGCGGTACACGAAAGTCTAGCAGTTGTGTCGCACCCGCTCCGCCACCTCCGCCGCCTCCTCCACCACTACCGATCGGTTGATACAGTGGCAGCTGGTGGAACATTTCGGCGATGATACTTTCCACGAACTTGTACTCATCCACATCACGGATCGTCTCCTGTACGAAGCCAAACAGCAGCTCGAAGTAACGCCGCTCGTCAACGCCACTGCCCAGCTCCGTCTGCATCGTCCCCAACTGATCACTCCACAATGGGACCAAATGGCGGTAAAGACTCCCAGCGTAGCTCTTGAGAAACGCGAGCAAATTCTGAATGCGGCTCAACTCTCCAAAGTTCCCCAGCAGCGCTAGGGTACGCACAAACACCGAAATTGGTCGCGGTGGTGGCAATTCCTCAGCTTCCGCCGCACTCTCGTCGAACGGGTTTCGGCGCTCGGTGGACAGGGCTAGTTCTGGATCTTTGGTAAACAAATTAGCCAAACACTTCCCGATCGTACCGCAGATGTCGGTGTATTCGTACCGCAGGTACGCCTGCAGCAGCTCCACCTTGAGCATATGATCCACCGTCCCAACGGTGGAGGAAAGTATGTGCATCGTATCGTTACAGGCGCGCTGGAATTCCTGATGCTCATCCACACTGCCGTGGTCGAGATTAATCTTTCCCGGCCGGCAGCTGCTGCGTATAAGAAACGTTACAAACTCGCGGTCCCGCACAAAGTCCTTCTGCATGAACGCAACCACCGTCTTCAGCAGCACAATCTTCACTTTGATTGGTTTCTCGGACACGAGCATACCCTTCAGTATGGCCGTAATCTCCGGCAGCTTATCGCGCACGACCGGTTCGGACGTGTTGGTTAGATGTGTCACCACCAGCAGCGATTTGATGCGTTCCCGTTCGTTGTTGTTGCGCAGATGGATTAGAAGTATCTCGATGATCTTTTCGCCGTACTCCGGCGCGAGCAGATCGAAACACCGCAACACCTCAAAGTGGCCCTTGACCGTTTGCGGTTTGTCGTAGTCGGGATTTACGCACACCAGCTCGAACAGACACGCAACCAAATTGTCCGACATCGGTGCCAGCAGCTTCGAGTCAAGCTCGAGCACTGTTTTTATAATAGCCGCCAGATACTGTGTGATTGCACTCCGGTCGAGACTTTTCCTGTACAACGCCAACACGCTCGTGACGGTTTTGGAGAGATTGTCACTGATCCGCTCAACCGGAAGCAGTGGATACATGTAGGAAAACGCATTCAAAACCTCACCCGTAATCTTTGGTTCCCGTGACGACAGCCAATGGGCGTGGAAGTGATCGTACACGATCGATACTTCGTCGTGAATTTCATACCTCACACCCGTTTTCATCGGTATCTCTTCGTTTGGGTTTTGTCTCTGGTACTCCTGGTACTCGGAAAACGCTTCACAGAACCGTCCAATAGCGTACGCGTACGCCTGGCGCAGAAAGTCCTGCTTCACCATGGAGAGTGTCGGCAGAATGAGACCCAGGATGGGTTTGATGTACGGTACCGTATCCATCGTGTTTGCCGTCGCAAGTGCACCCACCGACTGCACGATCATGAAGTTACCGAGCTGATTATGTTCCAGATGCTTCACGAAGATCTCCATTATTTCCTTGCAGTAGCGACGCCCGACGGCGACCAATATTTCCCGGCAGGGATTCTGCACCGCGGTGTTCTGTTCGGTGATCTTCATTATTTCCGCCATGCTGTACTGGATGCATTTGGAAGCCGTGTTAGGGTAGATAACGTCGATCAAGTTCGTCGCTATGTAGGATATCACTCTGCCGGAAAACAAAGAGTTGTACACACATGCACACATTAAAATTAATGTCCAAAAATTAATATTTAACTTTTTCTATATAAAAACTTATAATCTATGCGTGCGATAAGCTGAACATCGCAATAGTGCAAGATTGAATTTGGAATAATCTTTTTGAAATAATCAATCATAAATGTCGGTTTGCTCCATTTTACCTTACCTCAGTATGATTAGAGTGTGTGTGTCGCCCAGTTTTGGATGTTTCTTTCTGTACTCTAGGAACACTTCTACGATTTCATCGTGCCGACGCTTGGCAATGCGGATCAGGGACGCTTCCGTCGTACTGCGCAGCAGCTCCTCCTTGTCGTTCAAGCTGTCCAGCAGGCTGTTGACGACGGCTGCCGAAATATGCATGTTTGATTGGTGCGTTAGCAATGTTTTTAGGTACTTTATAACTTCCACTCCAGTGTGTTTGCGATGTGTTCACAAAACTACATCAAAGCGTAACCCCCCGCTCAACTCGGTAGTATTATTTGCACCGCCGTTATCGTTAATGAAATTTAAGAGAACCGTAACCACCAACCACGAATGCTCGCAATGTAATAAGCTACCACACTACCCATACCCATCAGACCACGTCCATTTGATTTGGAAGAATCGAGCTGGTAAAGCTATTTGTTCTATTTCGCCTTTTTTTGCTTCACCCCCCCCCCCCCCCCCCCCCCCCTGCCTTAGCAATGTTTAACGCTGGTGACTTGAATCAAATTTTCTCCTGATAAGCGGCACCCGAGAAGATGAACGAAAAACTAAAAGGCAGTGTAACAAAGTGAACGCGCACACACATTCCTGGTACACTTACTCACCGATTAGATGCTGGTCCTGTTTGATAACGGGTACCGGAGATGGTTTTCTGTTCTGCTCGTCCAATCGTTCTGCTTGCCTTTCCATGGTTTTCACTTTAATTACGCGTTACTGTTTGGCTTACCCCCAAAAAAAAAATCCCTCCTATCGCTTTGTGTAGGAGCGGATCGATGCGTGCACAACGGCACTGTAGACAATTCCCGAACAACCAGAGACAACACCACGGATGACTGCACACCATACGGTAGTGTCGTGCGACTTTCTTGCTGTGTGAATTGTACTTCGTGATACACTAATTGCCTTTTCTTTCTAGCTGCTCTTTCAGCTAAAACAAGCTGACCGTGACTAACACTTGTGGTTTTGTTTGGGTTTGTTTTTGCGTCTGTTCGTAGCGCGATGAGCGAAACGTCAAATTCAGCTGATACGGGACAGCTGTGCAGGAAAATAAAACAGATAATACACACACACTCTCATAGGAGACAAGTTGAAAATGGAAACATGAATCGCAGGTGCATTGCGATTTGGCATGCATTTTTCCTATGTAAATAATACTGAAAGTAAGTTGTGATATAAAATGTGCTTACCTGGTACATCAAACGAAGAGAATGTATTACATTTCGTGTGTAGGAACATCCTGTTCTACTATGTTTTACTATTATCGTCTCACATTCACTTGAAATACCTTTCCGATGGGTCCACCTTGCTTAAAAAGCCATTGTAGAAGTCTTGTCCTGTTAGTATCTTCTTTCCCCCAACGGACAGTTGAAGTATTGCTAGTAATCGTCCATCACCACAACGAACCAGCAATTGTTTGGTCCGTTTTGAATACTCTACATGGCCTGGTTCATTCGGCATCGTTTGTGTCGGCAGTGATTGTTCTCTATTGAACGATAGTTTGAATATTTTCACCACATCTCCACCGAAGGTAGTGAGTAGGGGTCTCAATCCATACAATGATCGGTACAAATCGTATATCCTTACTGCTGTAGAACTTTTCCAAATGATTTCAGCAAACTTTTGATCTATCTTGGGAGCTGTTAAATAATAACAAAAAAAAAAAACACTAACTACATTGCTTTGAGAATATGGCAAACGTTTAACCTACCGTATGTTGCTTCTGCATCATTCTGAATCTTTTGGTTTTGATAGTAAATCTCTAAACCCTCTATGCACGTGTTTAAACATTTAGCCCCAATGTTTGCCAGCTGATCGTGCAATTCCGGCATTAGCATGTCAGGCCCGATATCGACGGAAGCCTGATGAAGTATTTCACCCACATCAAACTGTTTGGGTTTGATTCGCATTATACTAATTCCTGTTCGCTGATCACCATTAGCAATAGCATGCACGATCGGTGCAGCACCTCGCAGCTTTGGGAGTAGACTAGCGTGTACATTAAGCATCCCTCTAAGATCAAATACACATTGTTAGTTTGAAAGGAACACATTCTTTGCGAAGCAACTTACCGGCTGAAGGAATTTATCAAAGACTCCGGGATCAGATGTCCGAATGAAACAACCACACCCAGATCAAACGAACCAGCAGAAGTACGCGAAAAAGATGGCCAATCGTGCATCGGTATACCTTCTATCCGGCTGTACTGTTTCACTGGATTCTTGGCCGCTTTGAAGGACGTAACCACCTCGAGCCGTTCCACTCTACCATTATCTATTCTACAACAGAGCAGGGAAAACAGAATTACATTCTCCTACCCGTGCTTCAACCAAACCACGGTGGACTTACAGATTCTTATGTATAATTTTCAGACTAGGCAGTGAGAAGTGGTCTGTACCAAAGAACAACACTTTCAGGCGGCTAACGTTGGAAAAATATCGCTGGACACTGCCTAGATTTCGAACAGCTGCAGGCCGTGGTAGCATGAGATGTACAAGCATTTTCCGCTAGATAATTGAGCGAAAAGCGCCTAATGTTTACGCTGGTCCAACTATTATATCAACCATAAACACAAATTCCGATTATGAAAAGCTGATCAAAACAAACAAATGACAGACCGGTTATATGTGCGCTACAATTGCGTTGGGGGCTGGGTTGCTTGTGCCCTTGGTAATGACAACTGCTGGTTAGCTGCCAAAACAACTGTCAAGGAGTGTTGATGTTTCACACGTGGTAATCAGAACGATTCGTAGCCAGTGTGTTGTGTGGAGCATATTTTGTATATAAGTTTATTAATCGCCTTCTCATCATGAGCGCCAAGTTAAGGGTTAAATCCGATGCAATACTTCGGCGGAAGGCATCAACCGCGGTCCAGAAGCCGAATCCGTTTGAAACAGTAGTTATGAAATCGAAGCATGTTGTGCTCAACCGCGGCACACAATCAAAGCGTCCCGGCAAGCTGCAACGCATGTCGTATGAAAAGCGTGATCAAACGTTGGGCAAAGAATTTGCCTCCATGCACAAAACAAACCGCTTTATGGATGCACGCCTAAACAGTAGGTATGCTAGAGAACCATCGAAGAAGGCACAGGCGAAAGAAATGTTCAACCTCAACCTCACGCACGGTGGTCGCACGATGCACGATATAGAAAAGTTCGACGATGTGCCGGACGGTGCCGATGATGATGAGGATGAAGACGGGATGCTGCAAGGTAATTTCAATGAGCACATGTTTTGCATGTGAATTATTAATTACAATTATGTGTGTGTTCTATCATGGCAGAATCCTTCACCAATGCAACGCATTTTGGTGGCGGTTCGGATGACGAGGAACCTAGAAGAGATCGAAAAACGGTGATAGAGGAGATGATTGCTGAGAGCAAGCGACAGAAAGCGGAACGGCAGCGGGAAAACGACGAAATGTACGATATGCGACAGAAGCTGGATGACGATCTGAAGAGTCTGATGCCACAGTTTAATGAGCACATCCGGAAGGATAATGAACGGCCTAAAGTAGACGATTACGATCGAGCATTCCGTGAAATGGTGTTTGAACCTCGTGGTGTACCGACGGAAAAGCTCAAATCGATTGATCTGGCTGCTACAGAGCAGAAGCGGCGTGAAACACTAGAGCGAGAAAAGCAGGAACGAATGCAGAGTGATGTCAATGCCCAAACCACAACGAAAGCCAACCGACCCATTTCGGCCGATGCATTATCCGACGATTACCTTGTGGTGGAAGACATAAACGCTGACGATGCCGATGAGGATGAGAAAGCTTACGTGAATGGAGTGAACGATGCATCGGAAGGAGACGGAACGGACGAAGAGTCGGACGATGGTTCTGACAGTAGCGATGTGGATAGTTTATCGGATTTAAAAGCAGCTACGCAGCAGGAGAGTGATGATGAGTCGGAATCAGAACCGGAACCGAAACCGGTGCCGGTCAAGGAGAGTGCAACGAAAGCAAAGCCACCGGTACAAGCAACAGCCGATAAGGCGAAACCCATTGTCCCATCGCCTGTGCTACAAATGGTTGATGTGCCAAGAGAATACGAACAGTTTGTTGAGCTCCTTTCGGATAAATCCATTGACGATCGGATAGGTTTGATAGCGAGTATGATACACACACTGCAAAAGAAGAGCTTTCTAAACAAATCACGTTGGTCGGTCCTTTTCGCATACCTGCTAAATTTTCTAAGCGATCGTTTTACACGACCAGCTTCAATTGAAGAAGAATTTCAAATGTTGCATCTTTTAACTCCGCTTCTCCACGATATAGCGCAAACGGATCCCTCAGGGATCGGAAATGTGTACGTAAGCGTTGTGGAGGAAAAATACACTGACTTTCAAAAGCATGCTCGCCGCTTTCCGGATCTAACTACTTTGGTACTGCTCAAACTTGTTCCACTGCTTTTTTCTGCCTCCGATCGCAGGCACTCCATTGTTACACCGGTACTGGTGTTTATTGGGGAGATACTCACCCGTTGTCAGGTTCGGAACCGTCGTGATATTAGTCGGGGATTGTTTCTAGCGACAACCGTGCTGGAGTGCGTTGAACAATCCAAACGATTTCTTCCCTCAGCGATCGCCTTCTTGATTGGAGTGCTAGATCAAGCGTGTCCCGAGAAGGCATTATCTTCAACTATCACCATTAGTAAACCATTTAAACAAACATCTTGTTTGCTTCTATCTGAAACAGAAAATGACGCCACTGCTTGTGATGCGCTACAGCTAACCGCACAGGATCTTCTTTTGACTCAAATAACTCCATCGTTCAAGGTGCGTGCTATCGCTTGCACCGCTTCATTGGTGGGTGCCCTTTGCAAGCAGCTGGACAGCATCGCAGCAATCTCTTCGCTCGCCAAACAATTCCTACAACCGCTAAACATCATACACAGGACATCCTATCCTCCCACGGCGCTGGCAGTGATCGAACAAACCAGGAACCAGCTTAATGAACTATCCACCCGACCCCTAGCATATCTGACGCAGGCAGCGAAGAAACCGAAACCATTGCGTCTGCTCGAACCGAAAATTAATCCGACATACGAGGATATCCGGCGACGGCCGAAGACGGCAGTACCGTTGCGTGAACAGCGCCGAAAGATGCAGCAGAAGATAAAGAAAGTTACGCGTGGTGCTAAGCGCGAAATTCGACTTGATAATGAGTATATTGCAAAGCTGCAACATAAGCAGCGCATGGAGAGCGATCGGGAACGCAAGCAAAAGGTACGGCAAATATTTAGCTACGCTTCGTCTCAGCAGGCCGAACTGAAATCGCTCGATAGGAGGGCTAAGTATCGTAAGTGAGGATTTTTTGTCGTTAGCGTATAGTTACGAATGTTCTTAGTATTAAGTGATGTGAAATGTATAGCATTACCGTAAAAAAATTATTATGATGTTGTGTCTATTAGTGTAGTTGCAACGAATGTTGAACTTAGTAACGGAAGAAAAAATAGTTCCAAATGTCAATCTATTTTGTAAATAATATACCTCTTCAATAAAATACATTTTGTTTCCTCAGAAATGCGCAAGGCTCTATTGAGTCCTTTTAATTTATTACATAAAGAATGTCACAGGTATGCGGCATAAACACAAACAAATTACTTGCCATGCTTTTCGAAATATTCGCGAGATTCCTTCGGGTTGGGCTTGATAGTGGCCGCATTCGTCTTCGGTTCCCAGTTGGCAGGGCACACTTCGCCGTGCTTTTCGACGAATTGGAACGCCTTTATCAGCCGGAGCGTTTCGTCCACTGATCGACCGACCGGCAGATCGTTGATAGTGATCTGACGCACCACACCGTTCGGATCGATGATGAACAAACCGCGCAGAGAGATTCCATCCTTCAGCAGCACCCCGTAGTCGGCGGAAATTTGCTTGGTCAGGTCGGCCAACAGTGGATACTCCAGCTTGCCCAGACCGCCCGCCTTGCGCGGTGTGTTGATCCACGCCAGGTGTGAGAAATGTGAATCAACCGAAACACCGACCACTTCCGTATTAAGCTCTTTGAACTCTTTGATACGATCGCTGAAAGCGATAATCTCTGTAGGGCAAACGAATGTGCTGGAAGAAGCAGGGACAAGAGCGATTGAAAACATGTGAAACAAAGCATGCAGCAATCAACAGCACACTTACAAATCGAGCGGGTAGAAGAACAGCACCAAATATTTGCCCTTGTAGTCTTCTAGCTTAATTTCACGAAAGTCACTGTCGACGACGGCTGTTCCTTTGAAGGCCGGGGCAGGATGTTGGACCTGGGCCACCGAGAGCATTCGTCCGGTATGCATCAAACTCCGTTGGAATCCAACGCGGGCCGGTAGCCGGAAGCACTGCAGTGTTTTACGAATACGATACAGACAAGTAGAAAGTTTCATTACATAATCTGTGGTTCAGTGTTGAGCGATGGTATCAGTGCGTAAGAATTATACATACCGATTGCGCTAGGTTACGAACCAAAAAGGACATTTTGCACAGAAATGGAACGGAAATTTGCGATCACTTCCACAGATTACCACCGCACCGAGACCGAACGTTTCGAAAGTTCTTTTATCTCTGTGCGTGCTGCGATTGCTCAATTGACAGTTGAAATCGGGAAGCTTGACAGCTGTCATATTAGCAGCAAGCCAAAAACATGACAGTGTGGCCAATTTGTAATAAAGTTACTTTTTAATTTTATTTTCCACACTTTGTGATGTGTGAATAGAGAAAAAACATTTTTTTATCAAATTATGAACCATTATTTTATTTTTCAATAAGTGAGCGAATAGTTTAACAGAAGTGTGAAGCATAAAACAAAATGACAAAAATATGCTCTATTTGGCAACACTTTCAGTGTAAACAAATTTCGGCATGCCATCGTTTCTTCTGCTTGCTTTTTACCGGCACGGGTTGCTGAGCAGCAGTTTTCTGCAGTTTAGTGAATAAAAAGTTTAATCGTTTGTATTGCAAGTAGATTTAATTTTACTCTGACTAAAGTTAGTTCAAACTCATATTGAACGAATAAAAGTTTGGTGATAAATGAAGAAAGCAATCATTTGATTGATTGAATGGCAAATTGAAGAAAACAGTTCTTGGAATCCTCACTGTGCATTTAGAATCTCTGCGAAGCGTATATGTAAGTACATCCGCTACATCGGTTCCGTACAAACCGCTTCATCGGTTTCCTGATTGTGGTTTGTAACTGTGGTGAGAAAGCTAAATCGAGTTATTCTTTTCTATTCTCAGATCACCATTATCATTCCCGTGCAATGGCGCGCAAGTCTTTCGTTTTCGCTGCCACATTGTTCGTCGGTGTGCTAATTGAAAGTGGCAACGCCTGGACTGCTCGTGGATGTGTTGACCTGGACTCGTCAACGTTCGACAAGGTAACGAGGAAATTTCGCTACAGTCTGGTAAAGTTTGATACAGCCTTCCCGTACGGGGATAAGCATGAAGCGTTTACCAACCTTGCGCTCGAAACCGTCGATGTCACCGATGATCTTCTGTTTGTACTGGTGGGCATAAAAGATTATGGCGAGAAGGATAATGACGATCTAGGCAAACGTTTCAACATCCCGAAGGAGTATCCGGTAATAAAGCTGTTTGCCGGTGATCGGACAGAACCGATCGATTTCCCACCAGACGAGGTAGTGAGCAGTGAAAACTTACGCAAATTTCTAAAGCGCTACACTGACCTTTACATCGGGTTGCCGGGATGCGTCCAGAAGTTGGACGAGTTAGCGCTAAAGTTCATGGGTACGGATGATGCGGCAGAACGACAAGCAATTGTGGACGAGGTGGAACGTGCCGAGCAAGGCCTGGAAGTGCTAGCTCCAACGAAAAAGTCCTATCCGATGTATCTTTCACTGATGAGGAAGATTGTGAAGTCGAACCAACCACCGGCAGATGTGTTAAGTGAGGAGATGAAACGGGTCGAAAAGCTGTTGACGGAGAAGCTGAGCGATGCAAAGAAGGCTGAACTAAAGTTACGCATCAACATCATGCTATCGTTTGGTGTGCTAAACAGGGCGCTAAAATACGAACGAACGGAACTGTAGAACGAATAAATGCTCTGTACTTTGCAATGCTGGATGTGCGTAATAGTTCAAACGATTCGAAATGAACGGAGGGAGGTTATTGGAAGCATTAAGGTGAGTTGATGTAACTAATACATGATTCTTTTGGCATATCGTTGAATTCGCTTATTGTTAACCGTAGCAAATCGGTGATCTAGAAAGGTTCATCCAAAAATCCAAATATGGAATAACGTCTGGTAAGTGACTATCTTGTAACTATAAGAATATTATTATAAATTTACAGGTTAATTAAAAATTAAGCCAAAAAGATATGTTATATTCAGTGAAAAATATCCCAACTCACGCTGTTCTGCTATTTAGAAAAACTTTTTTTTTGCAAAAGTTCAAGTATGGTTAGATCACCTAAGATAGGATAGGTGTGCACCTGCGACGATCACTAAGCGTACGGTATTGTGCTGCATCGTACTACATTACTTGCTCTTCATGCAACCTTCCCGTTCCCTCCTATACCGCCGCAGGCAAATGTTCCTCGGATGGTTGATTTCTACAGATGATTTCTCCTTTCACAGCAGCCCGAACGCGCGACAACCAGAAGAAAGAAAGAGAGAGACAAATACGCATCAAAAGGCTGGAAGAAAATTCCTGACTTTAGTGCGAATGAGAACCGAGGAAGCGATAGGAAGATGTATGAAAAGAAAGCAAAAATATGTTGTAATGACGGTTCCGGTGGAAGCTCGGAAAGCAGAGCGAGAGAAAGAGAGATATACTCGCGGCGCACACCCGATCGGGTGCTGATCGGTTGGTGGAGTGCTCCATCGAAGAAAACCGACCAGAAGAATCCGGCATGAAGTGTTTCTTAAACTGCCGTATCTTATCAGTGTGCTACTAAGGGTGTGTTTATGTTTGGACAGACGATACGGAAGCATAAATCATACAGATAGATAACTACCCGTCGTCGATGTCAAAAAGTTTACGATCAATTCATCATATTTTTGAGTGACACCTGAAGAATGGCTTTTTCGATGGACAGAGGCGTATCCAACATTAGCACAGCTTAATTTTTGTCTAAATTTATTATTTTAGCCTAAAGTAACCCTCAAATAACAACATATTATAGATCAGATAACAGTGTCTTTGTTTAAATCTTAGAGACTGTAACGAACTTTTATTTTCCTGAAGAACGTCCAACTTTTCTTGGATTAATTTTTATCGCGCAACGAGGAAAAAGGTACGGATTAGATTATAGTACCAGTCCTGCCGTGTCCAAAAACTGCCAATGAAAAGTAATTAATTGAAATTGTGAATAGTCAACATATAATATTGAATTTGATGATAATATGCAGCACTGGTGTTTCACTCAAGAAATTGTTGGGGGGGCTTAGAGAATTGGGCTTTTCAGGTGCAATTGTTTTTAAAAAGAAATTATGTTTTCCTCATTTTTTATTAACTTCATTAGGAATTATTAAAAAAATATCGCGAATTTATGTAATAAGTAAAGTAAACAAATGCTATCTACTTTAAAAAAAACAATGGAAATCTCCGATTTTTGTAGAAATAGAAAGATATGGATATATCGATCTAGATATACTTGATCTCCAGCTTGGAGATTTCCGAAACAGTTCTTGGGCGAAGACAAACTTTTGTGTGAGTGTGTTTTTTTTTAAATCGTTGTTAAGCATTATATGTTAATTAACACCTCCGTAGGTAATGTTTGTTTCACAGTTTGCCTTCCTCATTAACTCGGGAAAACAAAAAACAAAAAAAAACAAAAAAAACACAAAAATGCCTCCAACGGTGTGGCTGAACATGTTCGGAGGTTAAGCGCCACTGACTCGAGAGTGACTTGCGCGCGAGGAAAGCAACGTCGTCTTCTCGGCATCCAAAAGGAATGAGACAACCAGATCTTGCCCGTGCCCTTCTTTCTAGAGTTTTCCCCCCATTTTTCTCCCCCCCCCCCCCACATCCGCAGCATAGAAAGAAGCACCGAACGAAAACAAAGCGAACGTGTAGCAGTGTTGAGACCTGCCCGAAAAAAGAAACAGTAAAAGTTTGTCGCTATTCGACATGGTCTGTTTGGAAGGAGGGAGTGTGTTGGTGACTGAGGAAGGGTATCTATCAACGGGGCCCGAAAGACAAGACATGAAGCGAACCTCACGTACCTTCCTCTTTAAGCCATTCATCCCCCTTCTCTTCGCCGTGAGTTTTGCACGGTTGTACGCACGGTCGTTCGCAAAAGGTGCGGCACACAGGGTAGAGTAGAATACCGCCTTAAGGGTAGTACCCACCATCCCCACCCGGCCCGAGCGCCATACCGAAGCATTCCCAGACCGAGCCCACCGTTGAAGCCACGATCCTCGTAGCGTTCGCGAGGCCCGGACGCTGTGTGGGCTTACCGTCGGGTCTCAGTTACGCACTGGCACTACGAACGAGCGCACACTTGCTGTTGCTGCTCCATCCTCGTTCGGTTTCTTCGCGCTTGGTGCACCTGAAACCTTGCGTGGCTTAGAGATTTCTTTGCGTGATGGGCTCGAGTACGCGCGCGCGCGCGGGTGTGTGTGTATGTGTGGATAGTGTAACCAAACACACGTGAATAGTTGTTCGCGTTTTGTCGTGTTTGCGCACCGAGACCCGTTAGCCGTGGTACGTCGGAGAACCTCAAGCCTGCTTCTACCGAGCACACCGATCCGTTATGTTCTCTGGCTAAGTGTCCTCAGCACCAGTGGAGTTGGTTGTGATCATCTTACGATCTGTAGCTCTGTTACAATGCAAACACGATCGAGCTAGAGTAGGAAAGAGAGCGTACCAATAATAATGACCATTAAGCCTTTTCGGTGTTAAGTACCTTTCGTTGACATGGAAGCAAATTCCGTAGTGCGTGTGATGTGTTGTTTCTGCTTTGTTTACGTGTGCTTACGGGCAGATTAATGCGTGTGATTCGCTTTGCTAAACAGAAATCTGTTTCACTCCTACCGGGGATGTAAACAAAAAAAAACCGTGCACCTGTTCTGTGTGATCTTTCCCCTGGGAAACGAAGAGGATCACGTGTAGTAGTCGGGACAGCGATCGTTAGTAATACGTTTTGTTTTGAGTGTTTGACAGTTCGGTAGTGCACGTCTGTTCCGTCTCCAATCAATCAACTACCTTCACAGATCAGCCGCTCGTATCACATTCAACCGAAACATTCCAGCGCACGCGCACACACACACACCTGCGGGTGAAGGAATCAAAAGATCTTCGCGAGCATTAAATTTGACAGTTGGCCGCTACGGTTTTCCATCAAAACGGCTAAAACCTCGGCTTTTGGGAAGGTTTTGTAGCTAGACGAACCTTCCCATCAATCTGTTGGGAAGCGAAAGAGTTGTGAGAGAGAGAGATAAAAAGAGCCAGAGCTAAACCGACGCAGAGGATCAGAGAAAAAACGCTTCAACAAGTTGGTAAGTTTTTCGTAAAGCTGCAAAGATGCCTTTTTGTTTTCAAATGCTCTTCAACCGTCCCCCTTCAGTGATCCGCCACCACCACTCTCTAGCGATCCGAAAGAGAGAACGAAAGGGTAGAAAGAGATGGCTTTTTGCCGATGAAATGGATGATGCTTCGGAGCAGAGAAATCTCCGGACAGGGGGAAAAAAAAATCCACCCCTTTTCCATCCGCGGCACAAACGGTTTTCGTCAGCTGGAGTTGATGCTGGAGGCGGTTGGAAACGCGGCGGCATAAGGGGGTTTCTTTTTCTCTTGTCTTCGGATCGCTTTCCAGCACCGGTGCAAGACACCTTTGGCTAATGGCCTTTGTTTCTAATTTCGCCCGCCGCGGTTGCAAACTTTTCCAAACGCTTTTCGTTCTCCCGCCGGCTGTGCCTGTGTCGCACAGTTTTCTCTCACGTGGCCACTTTTGCGCATCTGCAGTTGGAGGATTAGCTACTTTCTATCCCCGCCTAGCTGCAGGGTGCAATAAGCAAGCCTGGATAGATGATGCCGTCCTAATACGTTCTTAATCTGCCATAAATTAATTGAAATCCATTTCGATCGGTGAAGGTGAAGGTATTGTATTGGATATAGAAAGGGGTAAGTGGTAAGAAAAACTGCATCGTATAAGAGCTAAATGTAAAGTAGCGAGCTCTGGAGATGGTTCGTAGCGTTACGATCGTGTACTGGCTAGGTCAAGCACTACTACTACTACGAAAAAAAAAAAAACATCTTTGTAACTGTTAATAGTCATCAAGTGTGTGCTTTCGTCTATGCCTTGCGGTATGGCGCTACATCTGGCTTTTCCGCTGTTCTTCAACCTCGGTTTGGGGTTTTAGGCAGTAGTCTCTAGAAATGTTCCGGTTGAGTTGTTAAGAACAAGATCTTGATATTCAAGTCTTGCAACTCTTACACGTTTACTGAGATAGCCTCAGTAAGACATTGCCCAATGGAATGTACACGTGAAGATATAGAAATTTTGAAGGATTCCATCACAATCAGCTCCATCTTGACAGTGACGGGACAAGCAAAAATAGTTCCCCTTGTGGAATGCGATAAGGCAACACGTACCAACGAAGAATTTGTGTCCGTTGACAGGCACGTGTCGGTTTGGAGGGTTTACTAACGTCCATTATTACAATGCTGTTTACAAAACACCGTGGCAATGTACAGCAAACTCACCCGACAAGGTGTTTTCTTATTGATCGTTACCAAAAAAAAACTTTGCAAGACTGTGTAAACCTTAGTGAGCGCTCTGAATGTTGAGGTGGCTACCGAAAACTGGAAGGTTTTTTACAAGCTAAATCATCTTTCAATGCCATTCCAATGGTTACTGTGCAAAAGTCTAGCGAGTCGAATGCGTAGCGACACAGAAACCGGAGTGCCATAACCCTGGTGTTTACGACCCTTCCAATCGAGATGTCTTGCGATTGGGAAGATGTGCGGATTTGCGGACACTTATTATCCAAATTATTTTATTTAATCTCTGTTTCAATAACCAAAAATAAAGTATCATCTCTATAACCACCTATTCGAGTTAAAAGACGAATAGATTCGATTTGAGCTGTCGTATTCACTTCATTTTTCCAAAATACAGCTTCATTATACTAAACTTTAGCACAAAACATTATAACATTACTTAAAAAATCTGTTACATATGCTGGTAAACAAAATTTGAAAAGTTCTAATTTTTTGTTTATAAAATAGAACACACGTTTCTCTATGGGATCCCAAAATTTTCAAACCGATTGTTGTATTCTATCGAAGTTTATTAAAAACTAAAAGTCCAAAACATACCCGGGTCATTGAAAGGAAGGTTTATAAGTCTAATGGTTGTCCATGAGTAAATCTAATCCAATTTATTATCGTAGAATAATATGAAATTTTAGTTAATAATTTGTTTGATTTTTATTCTTTCCTAACTTTATTATTTCTAGCTTAGAGTACAAAAGGCCGTGATCGTTTTTGTTTATTTATTTATCACAGTAAGAAGGTTTACCGCCATTTTGAGAAGATAATTTCTCCTTTTAGTATTATTTTGTAATTTCAATGTTTGATACATTGCATTGTTAAATTTAAACTGTAGAAATAACAGAAACGGTATTCAGACAAAAGGTGGCATGAATAAAATGTGTCATAAATAATATTCAATCTCAAAAAGTAAGGAGATTTGAATTTATGTACAATAGAGCCTTGAAATCTAAAAAAAAGTGTATTTTAAGAAACAGTATGTCACAAGTTAACACAAGTTTCATATAAATCCAAAAATCATACCAAACGAGCTTCGAAATGTTTGAAGATTTGAATAAAAAAATTCAGATAGAAAAATTCAGATTCAGAAGTTTTTTGGTTGTAGACATAAAGGATAAAAGAAACCAACATAAGTACGTTTAAAAATCTTTAGCTAATTATTAAACAGCTTTTAATTTTGCACTGAAATTGAAGTGCACTAGAATGTTTCTCAATTTCTGTCGTCTGTTAACTAGTGCGTTTCATGTGTTCGTTTTCGGACAAAGTTAAATAAGCGGTTTTCGCAATGTCGACAAACACTTATGTCTCACTTGGCCTTTTTTTTTTGTTTGATCAAGACAACTATTGATGCGTAGAAAGTACAACAAATAGAACCAGCTCGTCGTCGTCGAAGTGTCGATGGTTCGATTGGAACCAGAGCGCACCTGTCCAAGCGGAGGTCTCACAGAATATACCAACTTCAAAACAAAACACCCTTCGCCAATACGGTTGCTTAACGTTCTTACAACACCCCAAAACCCAACGTGCGAGAAGTCGATGTCGGATTCAACTATCAATCCATCCAGCAGAGTTGGTCCACTAGCAGGGCACTGGCAGGGCACTGGCAGGGCATGCAACGCAGACACTACCACCCACCCGACCGCTGGTGGTGGTGGTGGAGTCGTCGCCCAAGCACAATAACAACATCGCTCTGTTGCTCGAAACTGGGGCTCGCTTGTTTGCCGTCTCGGCCTGGTAAACTTTTGCTGACGCTGTAGGCTGGGAAAATGCACCCGCTGCCGATGATGAAATGTGTGTCCGTCCTAGTCCGAGCCCGCGCACTGATTCTTCGCATCGCACGGCTCGGGCCGGATTGCATTCCAGAGAGGGTCCACCCTGCACCGTTTGCCACATCGTCGTCCACCCCGCTCCGTCTTTGGACGGCAATGTAAGGAAAAGGCGAGTGCAACAGCAAAAACGACATGCAATGATGCATTGCAAGAGCAGAGCTTACATATGTGTGCATATACATATTTTGCTATCGTGTCGTATGTGATGAGATGGATGGCAAAATATTGTTTTGCTGGGTACAAGAAATTCGCCAATAATTGATGTGATTTAAATCGTCGGTTTGACGTTTCGGGGGAGGGTGATGAAGTTGGAATGCCTCGGGATATTCACAACTATTAGCACCAACAGTTCAATAACAGTATGGTTTTATGCACACGCATAGAGGGCTTTCTAATCGGTGGTGGATTAAGCTTAGTTTAAGCTGGAAGTATTCCGCCAGTTACCAGTCGCAACCACTCTACCTCAGTAGAGCTCAGTCAGCTGCAGTTATAAATGGACATTTTTTACCGAATCTTTTCCAAATATTTATGCTTTACAGAGTCTCCAATATCTTACTTTAGTCTACAGGATAAAGAATTTGTGCCCTTTTTGAAGTTTGGCTTGGAGTTCATTGCAATTTTTAAAAATAATTTCGTACTCTTTTTGGATTTTTTCTCCAACAGAGTCCCTAATAATCTTGCTTAGGTTGTAAGACGGAAAGGTCGTGATTTTTTGCCTGGAGCGCTTCTTGTTTTAAATGGATATCTTTGATCTGTTATTCCCAAATCTATATCCATATCCATATATATTTCGCTAGTTGCAACAGAGTCCCTAATATCTTGCTTAGGTTACAAGACACCTCTCCGTGCTCTGTTTGGAGTTTTTTATGGAATTCTTCTCGGTCTAAATGACGATCCTATACATTCAAACCTATATCCAAATCTTCAACTATTTCGCTATTTGCAGTAGAGTCGTAAGTTCCTACTCCCGGATGAAGATTTTGTGCTCTTTTTGGAGCTCTTCTCGGAGTTCTTTTCGTTTGAAATGGATATCTTTTATCTATATCTTCCAATTCAATTGGAAGTTCCTATACATCTTCTCGGAGTTCTCTTTGAAGTTTGTGAAGACTTTTTGTAAAATTATGTTATAAATGGATATCTTTTATCTAAATCTTCCAATTCTTCATTATAATCTTCAAATATTCCGCTATTTGCAACAGAGTCCTAAGATTGAATATTGGATGAAGAGTTTGTGTTCTTTTTGGAATTCTACTCGGAGTTCATTTCAGTCGAAATCGAAATTTCCATATCCAAATCTTCAACTACTTAGCTAGTTGCATCAGAGTACCTAATATCTTGCTTTAATAATTCAGACAGAGATTTTTCAGCTCTTTTTGAAGTGCTTCTCCGAGTTTTTTTTGGCTTAAATGCAATTTTTGGTAATAAGACGGAGAGTATCCTTTTTGAAGTTCTCCTTAGAATTCTTTTCGAAGTTTGTTTAGACTCTGAAACAGAAGAGTTTAGTTGTTTTTTCGATTAAATGCTTACACCCAAATATCCAGAGTTTCTGAGTAACACCAGAGAAAGGGGCGTTTCGGATATGATTGAAGAAATTGATTTACCTTTCTCAAGGTATCTCATGTTTTCTGCCTATTTTAACTACCCCATTATATTTCGAGAGAACTAAACCATCCATCGCGGTGGTTGGAAAGTGTGACGCCATTTTATGCAAATCGTCGACAGAAGCAGAAAAAAAGCCCTCCCGCATTTCTCCGATTAAGAAGATACGTAAAGCAAAGAACCTTATAGCTCGTTTGATTACTCCCGGGGGATTAATCGTCCACAGGCTTACATGCATCTTCTTTTTTGTTGTTACCGAACCGATGTGCAAACAACTAGGATGTAACGCTTTTAATGCACAGTTCGCAGTTTGCTTATGCCGCTGCGTCTCCGGTTTCTACAACATTTATTTTCCCAACGCTGACCATCAATGTCGATCATATTCCGCAAGCAGTGCGGAACCGGACCGGAATCATTGCCATCGCGTCGCCGTCGAGCTTATTAAAGCGAACCTCATCATGTACGTCGTGTACGGTACGGTGTAGTATGCCGCTAGGAGCAGCCTGCTCGCGCTAGTCGAGCATGGTTGCGTTTTTCCGACGACCAAAGCGCGAAGCGAAATTGTTTGCACCACATTTTCCGGCCCATTTGTCATTGGCATTGAGGTACGCTTCACACAGAAGCAAAAAAGAAAAAAGGTAAAAGATGGCGCCCGGAGTGGATTAATGGCGAGAGGATCTCACATGGAATGTAAAGGAAGCTACAATTCCCAGTCTTGCCGGCGGGGGAAATCACTTTTTCAGACACGATTGCACGAGGTGTCTTAGTAGGAGTGCGTGTTACAGTGAACAGTAGTGGCGGTTTAACACGCTAATGTTGGGCGGCTGGATTAAAACCACATGAGACACCAGTACGTACCTCACCGGTACCGGAGAAAAGTTCACCGCGACTAGTTTCATCTTCAACGCCACCGAAACACGTTTCGGAGACAGTTTCGGATTATATAAATGGAAGCTGGAAGCGATACGATTGCGTGGGGTCGCTGACCACCGTGCACCCGGCGATGGTGCACCAAACCATAATCCGGGAGCGCGTGACAGCATCTTAACAATTGCAAAAACGTGGAAGGAGGGGAAAGTTCGGCAGGGGTCTGGGGGGAATAACAGGCAGTGCCTCATAAATATTCAGCGGACTTGCCTAGCGGTACTACGGTGAGCCGTTCCCAGTGTGCTTTTCCTTCGCCTTCAGGCGGGATGTTACGACTCGCTCGTAAACAGCATGGTGAACCACGAACAGTGAGTGGTAATGTTCCGGATAGCCCGGAGCGAGGATAGGGAAAGGGGGGAATATATTCGGTTGGTTGGTGAATGCCGAAAGTGAAACGGATTCTGACCCCTTCTACTGTAACCCTAACAACATTCCGAACGTTAGGCGCTGGCGCTCGAATCCCTGGAAGTCTCATCGCTCAGGATATGACTCTCTACGTCCCGGAACTCAAATTGAACTGATGAGAGAAATCACTAAGCATTTCAACCTTCAAATATACTAAACATTAAACAAATATTCCTCACTCAAAAGGTGAGATACAGACGAGACATTGCTTACATCGAACAATAACCCACAATGCCGTAGGATAAGTGTTGGGCAATGCGCAGATAAGGATCCCCAATATGAGTGGATGAGCATCTCAGTTATGTATTTTAAGCCTCCTTACTAATATGCTAAAACCTTGATATGGAACACTAAAGAATATCACCAAGAGGTAGTTTACTAACGAGCATCATCCAAAGAGGTATCTTACCAAGAACTCTCTTCAAAAAGAGGCATCCAAGAGGCACTAAATAATCTCTTCAAAACCTCATCTCATGTAAGAAGAGGCGAATGAGGCTAAAGAGCCAAAAGTCTCATCTCAAAGCTCAATCTTATTAAAGAACCCATCCAAAATGAGCCATCTCACTAAAGGATTTTATCAAAAAGAGGTGGTTAAACAAAACGATCAGGATACCGCCTCAATGATTGTGCAAAGAAGGACCTCATTTTTCCTATCACTCAGATAAGAAATTCGTTCAGATCAGCTTACTTCTATGCAGAAGTTATTCTCAACAGTGCTCAGTAATAGTGACATGGAATTCTCTAAATTCTGGGTTCGGATCGTGCCGGAGATCACGATCAGAAAAGACCAAATAATCTTGGAATGACTGAAGACCAAATGCGTTCCAGATTTGACTTTAAGAGAAAAGTGATGAGGAATTCTACAACATCTCATGGAACATGTCTCATATTCAGAACAGGAATGGTTTTAGACAAAACACCAATACGCAATGCTTGGGGATCTGCTTTTCCGAGATTAGTGATTGGGAATTCTGCAGAATCCAGGATTTGATCGTGACGGAGATCTAGATCAGACGAGATCAAATAATCTGGGAAAGGTTTTAGACTAAAAGCCATTATCCAATGCAACGGGGCTTATTGATGAGGAATTCTACAACATCTGGGATCAGATTATGTCAGATATACAGAACAAAACAGATCAAATGAACTTGGAATGGCTTTAGACTCAACGCAATTCTAGGGTCCTACTTTAACAGGATTAGTGATGAGGAATTCTGCAGAATCCTCGATTCGATCGTGTCGGAGATCTAGATCAGATAAGATCAAACAATCTACGTGAGGCTTTAGGTTTGAGGTAAGCTCATTATCAGATCAGGGATCAGATTATGTCAGGTATCCAGATGAGATCAGATCAAATGTACTAGGAATGTCTTCAATAACGACTAAGCCCAAATTATTGGATCAGATTTTCAAGTTTGGGTTTGTTATCATTACTTTCCAGGAAGTTGTTTGGAAGCAGGTTTTGTTGGACCTTAGAATAGATGTCTGGTTCATGTCTCGACAAGACCACCTTCAAATCCACGCGAGTTGCTAAAATAGATGGAAGTAACAAAAAGTACAACAGAAGCTAACATTCCTCCACAGAAACATTTCAACAGGAAGAGTGAATCAGCCGTGCGATATTGCGCTTCTGAGGTGTTATGTTTCTATTTGTTTTTTGAAAAATATTGTCATCAGTCAAGCAAAACGGCCACTGCTTCTTGTCCTTGAGATCTTATCCACCTGCCTTACACGAATGTGTTTGCTTTTCGGTACGCATTCCTGCACGTACCCCAAAAGGTGCAATTTCGCCTTTCACACTCGTGATTAATCTTCATTGTTTGAACCCGGGTGCGAGGAAAGTAAAAGTGTTTCCGCTTGTTTCTTCCCCCTTCCTCCCCGTGTTTGTATACGAGTGCGCACAAGCATTCGATAGATGTGTTAGGATGGATTTACTTTGTCCCTACGCACGGCTTCTACTTGCACTACCGGCACGCGACTAATGCTTGTGTGTTTGTTTGTTTGTTCGGTGGGATTTGGAGATTTGCTTTCGCTCCGGCCCCAAAGGTGCTTGGAGTTTGATTGATGTGCCAGTGTCCCACGATGAGCCGCGATGCTTGTATAACCCGCGCAGGTTCGGAACAGGTTGTTGGACGCGCCGGTGAAACGATGAAGAAATTATTACCCGATGAGGATGATAAAGTTTCGCATAATCCTTCCAAACTGACAAGGACGGCAGAAGAAGGAGGTGGAGGGGGGGATGAGAAATGTTGTAGAAAGTAAAATTTCTGCATCCAACCCCGACGACAACCGGTCATCGTCATGGTGTTTGCGGTAGAAAGCACCGGCAGAAACCGGTTCCAGCACACAGCCCGGGTGACAACTTGTTGCCGCGGCGTAGTAAAGGAATATACCGAGGACTCGACAAAAGGCATGATGCCTTTCGCCGGGATATCTCACACACATACACACACACACACCTGCCCGGTTATCTCCCCGGGCAACAATAACATCAAACCCATATCTCGCAGTTCATTATGAAATGCCATTCTCTTTGGCCCGGGACTTCGTAATTCCTTTTATGCTGTGTCTTGAAGGTTTTGCTTCGAAAGGAAAAGTTCCGCCACGATCGGAAGGTTACACACCTTGTGCGCTTCTAGCGAGTGGGAGAGCTGATCGTGGAGACTCGAGAGCCGATAGATCTGTCAGAAATCGGGAATTTTATCTATGCAATATAGCAACGACCGTATCCGATGCCGCCGGTACCTGAGCGTATCAATAAATCAATATGATCTCCAATGTCCGATTGGAGTTGTTTTTTTTTTCTTCTGTTGTGTTTTGTTTTCAACATACCGCGTCGGAATGGATGAAGGATGGGAGACACCGGTATATGGTCACCGAAAGTGACAGGGTTATGTAAAACTTTCACAATCGGAAGAAAGTCACTGTTCGATGTTCGAATTCGCGCATTCGAAAACCAATCGGTGTCCGCGTACATTGGAAATCTGTGTGTACATGTGTGTGTGTGTGTGTGTGTTTATCTTCTTTTTTTGTTTTTGGGGTGGACCTCCATCGGAGGAGTGAAAGTTTTTTTTTAAAGCCGTTACAGCATCTCTCACTCACATCGTCCCAGACCGGAATGTTTTTTTTTTTTTTTTGGGGGATGCAATGATAAGTGGAAAGTAAATGTTCCCTCGTTAATGTGCTAATGTTTGGTCTTTGGTCGATTGTCCGGTCGCTTCCTTTTGCCTGTCTGTGGTAACAGGCTCGAGGCTCGTTGCCGCCGGCTACCGACTGCTGCCCGTGCAGAAGTGGACTGGCACTGGAATGGTTTAATGTGTGACAGACATTTAAAAATGCGCCACACCCGGAAGGGAAATGGGTGCGCAGAGTAATTAAAATTCTCTGGAGAGACAATCACGACACCGAACGGACGGAATCTCGCGATGGTAATCTGCATCTGCCTTGCGGGAACTTCGTTTTTAGATAGTGTTTCGGTAACTCTCGTCTATTAATCAATGCGTCTGGTTTTGGGGTGTGTATAATACTGCAGCGGTAGGTGTTGGGGTCTCCTGTGGGGTCACTTTATTATTCAAAAAACATTAAAAACTGAAAGTTACGAGGTTTTTTGATTATATCTGGGGAAAGCTCAGGGTAATTTCTGGTCTTCACACAGAACTAGACTTTGGAGATATATCCAGAGCTATTTCGAGCCATTCAAAGTCTATTTGTACTATTCTATTTGAATGATTAAACGAATAAATCCCCAACATCTTCAATCTCCAACAGATCAACAAATAGTTGTGTAGAGTAAATACGAGTTGTCTGTAAAGTAAAATTTCAATCTTGTTAAAGCTCTGTAAGAAAATAAACATATCTTGTGGAATTTTATGACTTTAATGCGTTCCAAGTTGTAAATAAATGAATATCCCAAAGATTTTCGTCTCAAAACTCCTCAAAATATAAAATTAAGAAAGAGATTTAGAATGTGATATCCAAAACCAACATCAAGAATGTGTTGCTCTTGGTATCGTGCACCTGATATAAAGAAACCGGAACCTCAAACTTTCTAAGGTTATATCTCGAATAGTATAAACACAAATCACGCCGCAAGATTTGTGAGATCAGTGTGACTTTTTTTTTGTTGATTGCAATAGGAATTCACATGCGCAACTAACTCCCGAAGAGCCTGAATTAGTGAAGATATCATAGAGGGGAGTGATTAATCTCACTTTCACAGCACCGAATGTCGCCCGTCGGTGCGATGGCGCGGTATATTCAGGTGTCTTAATCGTGTAGCGCGGATGGAAATGAACCGAGCGGAGAAGAAGCGGCATATCCACACATCTCCACAGCAGTAAATTAAGGAAATTCGCTCCAAAAAAAGACACCCGGTTGCGGTGAATACGATTTTCGGACGATGTCCGGTCGTGTGCAGGTACGGGAGCGGCATTCATCTACGTGGTGTCGACCATGCGTAAGAGTGAAAGTGTACAATTGGAGCGAAATTTCTCTATTCAACCATTCTTCAATCGGATCTTTACCGTCCGTCTCAGTGCCTGTCAGTTGCTGTGTGCCGTGTGCTGTAAGTTAGTATTCCAGCCCAACCATCGCTGTTGCGATGCAGTTGAATGCAAATTCTGGTAGACGCATTAATCTTCCACATCCCCGAAAGCGACGACCATTCAACATGCGCGGACGGATCAAAAACGATAGTGAGAGCCAGCGTAACCAGTTGAAAGGTGCGACGCCACACAGTGTCTTGTTGCTTAATTCAGCCGCAATTGAATTAAGTTTCAATTGTTCCGTTTTGCGCGCGCATCTGCCACGAAAAAAATCTCGGGCGCGCACCGAGAGGAGTCGCCGGGGAAGTTGTCACCTCGGAAATGGACTAACCTTGCGGGGAGGGGATGTGGGGTTTTTTGTTTTGTTGAGGGGAGGAAACTCAATTAGTGTTGTGCATTAACTCCAGTTGCTCGGTTTTTCGATTTCATTTTCTCACACCCATCACGAAACCGCGCACAGTGTTTCACGCTATATCGGCTCCGATTATCTCGCACAGCACGTCACCATCATTCCTAACCTAACTTTTGTTCCCCTCCCCGAACTGAACGGGGGCCCACACCCAGGCGGAACAATGGTGTGTGTGTGTGTGTGTGTGTGACCTGGGAGCCCCGTGATGGAGGATGGTAATTGTGTTCACCTTTTTCAAGGCGTATCTCACTCATCAAGATAACCTCGACTCCTCCACCAACGACTGGTAGCCATTGCTAATGAGACGCGGAGAAATTGGAGCAACGGTTGCCGTTAGACATCAGCCTGGCAGGAGAGAAGGATCGGTCCTCAAAAATGATAATCGCACCCGGATATTGTGGAGAATGACAGTTGGGTGTCGGGGTCCATGGGTCCATTACATCGCCAAACACAGGTAGTGCGGCTGATCTCCAGCAGCCCAACTCTGCACACGCGCGCCACTACGTCTGCAGCGTTCAAATCGAACGTACTGCAAGAAGCAGCAAAAAAAAACAACGGCAACAATGGTACCGATTTTCGTACGCCACCCCCGTTAGCCGGGACGATAAGGTTTCGGAACATCTGCATATGTATGAGGCCAACCGAACTACCGGAAAGCGTCAGTACGCGTCGACCCATTTCGCATCACTTACTGCACTGTTTTGCCCAAATTGGTTTCCATGGTTGGCAAAACAAAACATTTCTCCAACGAACCGGGAATCTTCCCGGGGGTAAAAAAAAACCGAGCTGATATGAGGAGTGTTCGTTTCGGATGCTATAAATAGATCCTTTTGCGTGTTACTGGAACACGGTTTTTCCCCAGTTCCCCAGTTCTCACAGAAATTCTGAGCCCAAATTCTGACCAGATATGTAGATGTACTCCAAGTTAATGGGGCGAGGAGTTCTAGAAGACAAAGTGCAGTTATCAGTGACCATGGGAAGATGCTGTAACTGTACTCGGGCCAATTACTTTCTCTCCATCTCTCTATCTATTTCTTCGTTTTATCCAATTATGTTGCTTGCAACACCGCGTTATGGAGATTGTGTGCTGTGCCTGCATTACCGTTGAGGTTGGGGAATTCACCTGTTCGATTTCTGGCGAATGGATTACCATAAAGTTAGACTCATTGCTCTTGTGCATTTGCTTTCACTTTCAGCGTCAGCGATGACATACGTGCATCGGGCTCCTCAGTGCCAGACGATCATCCATTCCTCGAGAAGCGACCGACAGAGTGTCGTCGTAGTAGTTGCCGCCGTGTGAAGTGATGCAGTACGCGCTACGTTTGGAAGCATCTCACCAGCATCAGCTCCACTAAGGCAGACAAAAAGTGTTGAAGAAACGACATCAGGATGGGTAACTCAGGCAGTATGAGCGGGTTGTCGGGATACGAGGAAGGTTACCACCATCACCCGGGCTACCATCACCATCATCAGCGTTATCACGATGCGATGCGTGGTGAGGCGGGTAGTGGAATGTCCTCGTCCTGGATGGACTCGTACCAGCGTGATCATCACCGGCGTGGTGGACCACGGGACCATGAGCAACAGCAACAGATCAAGGTGCTGCCGGATATACCGGGCAAGGTAGCAAAGTTACGATCAACCAACAACGGCAGCATTCTACATGCCGGTGGCACCATCAGCAAGAACAACCAAGCATTGCAACGCTCGAAAAGCATCTCGTCCCCAACGTACCAGCAGCATCAGCAGCAACAGCAACCAGCGAGCTTTAGCGAGTGTGACGAGGATCTTGAGCTGAGCTCGTTGCAACCTCCCCGGATGTTGATGCAGCGGTCCCGCACCCAGCTAAATCTAATGCCTCCGGGACATTCGTCCGGTGGTGGTAGTCGAACGCGCAACGGGCACGTGTACAACCACGACGATGAGGGTAGAGGAGCCGCACCAGACAGAGGCGGTAGACAGACATCACGTTACGGCGAACCCAACGGTGCCGGCAATGCGAACGAATCGCTCAACCACCGGAAACGGTTCGGTTCCGAGCCGGATCTACGTTTGTCGCTAGTGCCACGCAATGGACAACAGTCGGAACAGCCGAACGCTGGGCCACGCAATCCCAAAATGGCACAGTCCAAAATAATGAAAGGGAAAAACAAAAAGAAGGCGCCGGTACCACCTGTAATGGAGAAGGTAAGTAAACTCTGGGAGCGGTACTGGATTGGAATGTGGATTTCGTTCAGTAATAAAATCGTAAATTGGAATATTAGCGTAGCACAAAATGTATAACAGTCTTCTTACAGTCGTACAGTATTTTACTTTAATTTATTCAACACTAATTCATAAACAGTTTCTCTTTTGGTTAAAACCATCGAAGGATGTTGTAAAGTAGAAAGCAATGGATCAAAGTAACCACGTACCATGAACTATGTAGTAAGCAATGAACAGATTTACAAAAATAAGCTCCAACTAAAAGAAAAGATTAACAAAACTGGGTGTCCGCTCATGGTCAGTAATACGAGCAACTACGAGTAATACAATTTTGAAATCTTTGTGAACAAAGGTCTAAAAAATTCTTCTTCTACTTATTTATTGCAACTTGATATTTCAAACGTTCTGGAATAATTGTTCACCACCTTTTGCACGTGCATTTTGTATATAACCAGACACATATAATTCTGTTTTTTAAATTCTAAAACAACAATTATATCTCTAAAAAATGATCAGTTTTGGAGTCTTAATACTTTAGTGTAAGGTTTGTAATCAATGTTCTGCTCGAAACAACAATTAAATCTCTAGAAAATGATCAGTTCTGGAGTCTTAATACTTTAGTGTAAGGTTTGTAATCATTTTTCATGCTGGAAACAGTGTGTGAAGAAAATTAAGATTTTTTTAACACATCAGATAATATCCAAGTCATGAACAAGTCTCATCATAATCATGATATTTATTATCAATTTCAAAAATGGGGAAGCGTAGAATGCATCACAAAATAGACATAGTGGAATTTAGAATGTTTCCAATACTGAATATCCACAGTTGTATGTTAAAAGATATATTTAAAATATTTCTTTTCAAAGTCACTTCTTGATCTAAAAAAAATATTGATAACAAAAATGACCATAATAATGAAAACAAGAAGAAAATAGTTCTTTCCCTATTTTATGTAGAATAAGAAATGAATAAGCTATCATTTAGATCATTTCATTTGCCTAAAATGTATCTCTTGTTCGTGTGCCGATTAACCGAAAATATAAGTCAGGCTTTTTAAATTTATATTTTCTGTCCTTTTAGCGTGATTCCAACAAGGAAGCGGAACGGCAACGCATCATCGCATACTCGCCAATGCGCAAACCCGGTTCGGACGCTAACACATCCACCTTACCATCGTCCAGTGATGGCAGCTTCAATGTGGCGGCTACACGCAAACTACGCCTCTTCAAGACACGTGCCGAGACGAAGAAAACGCCCACAATCGCAAAGCTCCCGGAAGCGTCGGATGCTAAATTTCCCGGCAAACATGGTCCAACGAACGGGAGTGGCTTTATGCGTTCAGCTGTACCATTGCAACCGAACGGATCTGCTCCTCACGTGATCGGACATACACACCGGACCGATTGTGGTTCGCCGGATGACGAGAAGCTCAAGACGGCACTCGATCACATTTCACCCCGACCAAATCCGGTGTCATTCTTCCGACGCGAGAAAACGTTCGACGCCGGACTGCTTGGGTTGGAGCGTCAGCGAGAAATTGAACCTCGACCGACAGCTAAGCCTACTATGTCGCCACCACTCTCACGTCGTAAATCGATCGTCAAGAGCTACCTTGAGCAGGACACTCCACTAAAACCAACCGTCGTCTCGAGCCGGATGGATGTGAAGACGCGTCAACAGGTTGGAACTCCTGCTGAAAGCTACCAACGTAAACAAGCCCTTGCCGAAGCACAACGCAAACAGTCATCTGCGGCGACAGCCGCCATTACCGACTTCCAGAAGGAGTTGCAGCTAGCGACGAGACGAAAAACGGGCAACACGGACACAAACAATGGAAGCTCTCCGGTGACAAGTCGAACCACCACCGGTCAGGCGAAGCCTCAGCGAAACAGCGCTGGTGTTGGAAGTGAGCAGACAAGTTCACGCTTCTCACTACTACCGACTGCCAGCAGTGGTAAAACTAAACCGGCGTCCAACGCGTTGGTAATAAACGTGGAACCATCAAACGAGCTGGAACAGAGCGCTAAGGTGGATCCAAAACTCGACACAAGAGATTCGCCACCACCACCAACACCTCCACCACCACCGCCACCACCGAAGACATCCTTCTACTTCGGCATGCGTGACGATCGTCAGCCGGCGGACACACTACGCCGGTTTTCCGGCACGAAGCACGCCACACCGGTAACGCCTTTCATGTCCGAATCTCGGGTCGACGACAGTGACAGTGAGCGTGAGTGCGAAACACGTCGGGAGACGCAGGACATTGACGGACAATCGGTGGAAGAGATTGGACACACGCAGATGGAACTGATCGACCAGTTTGCCGCCAGCCTGCTGAACAGCAGCCGGTTTCGTTCGTCCGATTCGGTCGCATCTTCCGAGGCGGATGTCCGGACGGGTGCTGTAAGCTCCTGGGATGAAGGTGATGGTCCCGGCCATCAGGAGATCGCCCTGAAGCTGCGGCCCACACTGCCCCGGAAGCAGTTCGACATACCGCGGTTTAGTCCGGCCGCAGCCTGGCGTTTACTGACGACGGAGGATGAGTTTTGCCGGGACGCACCGACTGATGGGTTGGGAGGATCTGCTGGAGGGGAAAAGAAATCCTTCCTGCGCGGTCTCGACCAAGAGCTGGATGTGCCGGAAGATCGCATTCAGCGAGTCTACCGCGAACCAGTCCCCGGGTTGCAAGACAACAAGAGCGGTGATAGTGGAATATCGGGCGATGCTGGTATTTTGGCGGATATTGGGCAGGATGCACTGCTCGCATCGTCGGGCAAGGAGGAACGGGCGGGGGATACAAGTCCGGAGAGTGGGACACAGTTGCATAAAGGTGGAGGCGGTGCTGGAGCCGTCATGAATGGTGGATGGTCGTCTAGCGCGCTGCTACTGATGCCTTGGACACCGCAGCAAGATCTGGAAGATGATGAGGACGAGGATGAGGAGGAGGATGAGCAGGAGGATGACGCAACGACGGGCAGTGGTAGTGAACCACGGCGACATCTGATTGAGGATGGTATCACCCGGGTAAATGGCGACACGCGACCAGACTTTTCCAGCAAAGGGCATCTGTTTAGCTTATCGTTACCGCGGGAAAACCACCTGTCAATCTACAACGTGGAGTCGACCGATGAAAAGGTACGAATCAACGAATGTTTATTTAAACTCCATATGTGTTAACGTTTCTCTTTCCTTTATTCCAACGTCGATTGCTTACAGGTGGAGAAACACGTCTTCAATAGTTTGCAAAAGTTTCGCAAATCGGTTTCGGGTGCGTTCAAAACTGATGACAGCAGCGGACAGATGGATTCCAACGACAGCAATTGGTTCTTGGGACGGTTGGATACGAAGCTGAGCGGTGGGTCGGGCCCAACCAGTGGGCCGGAGAAGCGATCCAAGCTGTTACTTCCCGATGGGCGGGAGCGTGAAAGTGCAGACACGGGCTGTGGTGCAACAGCCCAGAACAAACACAGCTCCATCGGATATCTCGTCAGTGGCAAGCATATGATGTACCTGCCGAAGGAGCCCACCAAGCTGCACGTTCACACGGGCGATAAGAGTAGCAAGCAGGATGAGAACAATAATCGGAAAAGCTACCACAACCAGAACGGAACCGAGCGGCACGAGAAGCCGGTGTCGGCCTCCGCCGCATCTGCACCGGTGCAACGAGAAACACCGAACCACCGGGGCGCGGCGAACGATAAGGAAAACCTGCAGGATCCGGTCCCGGTTGCGGCTGCTACCGTACCACCAGCGAATGGTGAATTTGAAAACTTCCCGGTGAAGCTTACGAACCGGCGGAACCATCGGTTCACCTTCCAGAGCACGATTCGACAGATTGAGAAGCGCCGGGTGGCGGAAAAGCTGTCCCGGGAGGCAGAAATCAAGGAAGCGATGCGGTTAAGCGAACTCGAAGCGATGAGACGCGTGGAGGAGGAGTTCCAGAAGAAGCGGGCACGTGAGAAGGCCTCCATACGCCACCAGTTGCGCCTGTTCTCGATGGAGAACCATCCGGATCAGCATCATCCAGATGGTGATGGGGAACAGGACTCCACGGTATGTCGCGTAACTGTTACTCAAGAACATTGATGTATCTTCTGGATACAATCTGCAACCATCACCAGTATGAGGAAATTGAATTGTTCTATTTTTTAACTCTTACTCTATTATCTGAGGTATATAACGCTAGTACAGGTATATACGCTATACAAGTTTTAGTGGTTCTAGTCATTTCAAACTCTGGGTCTTTTTGAGTCTTTGGGGACAACTATCTAAGGCAGTTTAACAGTCTGTTAAACTGGCAGAATTGAAGTTGGAGCTCTAATAGCATCAACTTTCAGACCTCTTCTGCCAGAATCTGACGAAGGAATTCTGGGGGAAGCTGCGGGGGGTTTCGAATGTTAACTTCGACGATCTTCGGACCCTAGAAAGATGGAGATTGCATCCACTGTTACGAGGAGGCTCCATACTCCACCTACCGTTAGATCCGCCACTGAAGGAGAGAAAGTAACAGATATCTTTCTGGAAAGTGGACGAAAGTATATAAGAGGAAGATCAATCGTCGTGAGAGAATTCCCATATTCAGATCTCTCAGATTTTGAAAAACAATCAATGTCTAACTGAGAAAAGTGAGATAACATTTTTGATATATCTTCCTTGCACAGGGTGAAACCAAGCGATCTGATCCAGACGGGGACAGTCTACCACATCAGAGCGCGATCGGCCGTAGCGGTCTTTACCGGAAGAAGGAACTCACTGCCCGTGGTAGCATGGAGCGGCAATATAAACGTCCCAGCGGTGTGCCGAGCAATGGCAACCCTCATACAGGTGGCGATGACTTGGACTTGGAGAACGAGATGGATATGGAGAAGGTAACCGCTGGTGGCAGACGTCGGTACGGGGACGACGATGACGAGGATGACGATGGTGAGAGCAGCAGTCTCGGTTACGTGGACACCCGTACACCCTACATATCGCGCATCATACAGGCGAAGAGTAGCAAATCGTACGCGATGAAGAAGTAGGGTCGATGCAGACTAGACCAAGTCCACCACCACCATCAAGAAGTCCACGATTGCCATCTAGTCAAACAGGTAGTTACCGATCGCATCAGGCTCATGAACATCAGTAATGATAATAAATTGTTTCTTTTCTTTCCTTCGCTTCTGCTGGTTTTAGTCACTGATTCGCTAGTGCCGCGAGCCTTACCTCATAGTCCAACCGGCCACCGCAGGAAAATTGCTCCGCTTGATGTAGTTTATATAGTTTCTTCCGTATCCTCTTCGTTCCCGCATCCCGTGGCCAGTATATACATGCGTCGTAGCCGATATGCTTGTCTATATGCAATCCTTGCCATCATCCGCGTTACGGTGTAACACGCAGGAGCGTAAACCCCCACAAGCACATAAACTCCATGTTACAGCTTATTTGTTTACTTTTTTTAGTTCGTTTATGTTCTTTAAACTTCAAACTCTACCCAACTAGCAACTTTACGACGTACTTTGGATTTGTTTAATTTAATTTGTGACGAGATTGTTTAGCAAAATGAATTTAGAATATCTTTTTTTAGACGCTTGGAACGGTACGCCAACCCTTCCGACTAACGGACCGAAATTGCTGGAACACTTGGTTACGTTATTTAGTTTCTAGGATCCTCTGATCACTATTAATCCATATTTCGTTCGTCAAATAAAATGTCCCAATTTTCGTTATATAGAACTCATCCTGTGTATCATGGGTGGACGAGGTGAGGATGTTGAGTTATTATTATTTATTTATAATTTATTGAAAATTCGTTCATTCACTTGGGACCTTCAAGTGTTTTGGTCCTTCACTGTTTGTTCGAATGAACTCAAATCACAGACTATTGGGCTCGAGTACAATCTCAACTGATCTTCTCACAATCCCAGCGAGGATTCACCAGGAACTTGCTTCATATAACACAATCAGTGGCTGATCTAAGCCACAGGCAATGCTCCGTTGGTTGAGAGATCTCGAAGAATATTACGTAAAGGTCTGAGGCATTGATTCCTGACGCCACCGCCGCCCTCCAGATTATTCCGCTATTATTTCTGAATTCGTTGATTACAACTTTAATGTAAAGAACTTTTTTTTCAAAACCGACAGAATTTCAAATCTATATACTTTTTATCTGGATCAGATTCGAGGGAGTCGATTTTTCGGTATTGGTAAAAAATAATTTGTGGTAAAAAATTGTGGTATTGTTATACAACTGAGAAAAAAAGCCATATAAATAGTGTTTTGTAAGAATGAGTTGTGGGCAAATTTTATTTACCACTCCGTATAATTTCCATTCGCAAACTTGCAACTCCCCGTAGCTCAAGGCTCCCAGGAAGTTAGCAAAAAAAAAACGAAACGAGTCAGAGTGCGGCAAAGGGAAAACAATCACGGGCAAGAAAAAAAAAAAAACAAAAAACAAACCCCAATATATATATATATACTAACGAATGTAATCATTTGAACAGTCGTAATTGTTCCGCGCTTGCAAAGCGAATGATATTACTTGAGCAAACGTTTCACCATTGCCTTTTTACGGGTGAGAAAATTACGTTGCAGCATGTGACGGCGTTATTTGTTCAAAAATTTCAATATCTTCCTTTCGCGCTCGGTCGTCGATTGACTGACGGTGGTTGACGATTGTCGGAAGTTACGGTTCGGTATGCGTTTGGATGGACCTGCAGTAGGCGTTGATTCACGTGTGGTACTGCCTGTCGGCTCAACGCTATCGGGCGCATCGGCGCTTGGCTGAGTGTTGATGGCGTCAGGTGCGTTGCGTTTCGCTTGCGCAGCAACAACAGAAGCTCCGGTTGCGTTGGAAAGTTTTTCGAGCAGTTCCGGCTGGAGGCAATATCCGGCCGGAGTCGCCATCGTACTTTCGCTGGATGCATTTTCATAGCTGAAGTGAAGCAATACCTGCGGGAAACAGCCCGCATCCAGCAACGAAACCGTCGGCTGCAAAATCACCTTTGGTGGTGTAGTATCTGGAAAAAGAAAGAAAAAAAATGGAAGAATCAGCTGTTGCTTTGGCGTGTAGAATAAAAAACATCACCGAATACTTACACAGATAAAACGATTGATTTGAGTCGGCTAGATAACCTCGCACAAACTCCATCACATGCTCCACTTTTTCGTGCACCTTAAACACACCCTGCAGTATGTGACGGTCGGGGAACTGTACCCGTATCACTGCCTGTCGGTATCGGTTCATATTACTCAGCAGTTGCTGGTTTCTCTCCAATTCTCGCAGCTCTTCAGTCAACAGTGGTGCATCTTCGTATGATTTGACACGATCTTGGAGCTGTTTGTACAACTGCATCATTTCCGGTACGGTTAGATCAAAGAATGAGTCCGCCACATCCACCTGTTCCCGTTCTGCAGTGGATGCGTGGTACAGCACGGCATGCCGTTCGCCCAGTACCATTATTTGTGCCTCAGGTCGAGGTGTTTCAGGCTGTTCGCTCACTGTATCTTGTGAAGGTTCGATCGCCTTCGGCGACGGTTCCACAGCATCTTTCGTTTCTTCAATCCGTTCCGCAGGTTTCTGCTCGGCTGTCGATTCAACAGGCACCACGGCGGAAGCACTTGCCGCTTCGGAAACACTGGTAGAAGCAGCAGCAACAGGTTCCTCCTTCGAAGGCACAGTCGTGACTGGTTTGACGGGCTCTTCCCGGCGCACCGTTGTTTGCGGTAATGGTGCGGACACGTTGGCCTGAATTTTTGGTTCCTCCGCCCGGCGCTGCAGCAAGCGTAGGGCCGCCCGACCTCGCGTCAGTCCGAGATTTTTCAGCGTGGTTGTCGCCAACTGCTCCCAGTACACCTCCCGACGCATGTACACCAGCACCGGATGCGCTTCGGCCGTGGCACGCGCTGGGCAGAGCACCATCAGCACGTTCAGCAACGTTTGGGACGGTTGAAACGTACCATTCTCACTGCGCGTACCGTCCTCCAGCTGCAGCTGCACGATCACATCTTCCTCGGTGCGTGTTTGCTTCGCTTTGGCCATCTCCAGCAGGGCGTTGTTCGGTATGCCCGAAAACCGAAACATGCTCGTCAAATCGAGCACCTTATTGTGGTGCATCAGATCGTACTCTTCGTGCGGGAAGTTGTATTTACGACAGACAGTTTCCAGTATCTAAAACATTTTCAAATTCCTATTAGTTTACTAAACAGTGATTACGGCATTCAACGGTGGCTCACCTCTAGAATGGTCATGTTCGGTTCCACCTTCACTGTCTGGCGGCGCCCGTGCACAGTTAGCACGGTTACAGCACGGTTGGCCATCTTGGATCAGGAAAACAACGCTCGCGTACACTGGCTCATAAGTCGTGCACAACGAAACTTGCCAGCCTGTTCCAGAAAATTAATCCTTAATGCCGGCACCTTCGACAAAATACAGAATGACTTGCTTGATTGGCCGTGGCGACATGTACTTTTTTAAATGTAAACAATCCGTTTTGACAGTTGTCACCGGGCTGAAGTTATCTCTACACGGTGCTAGATCCTTTTGCATTTGCGAAAAAGGTAAACAGAACGTAACCTTAAGCGGCGGTTAAACTCGATGCGAGACAACAACAAAATGTTCTCGGCCTCGCCTGGGATGCAAGATAGCGGTGTTCATTCTAGGTGCTTGTTCTGGTTCAGTTCTTTTTTATTTTTCGAAACATTTATAGTTTGTTGAATATAATAACTTATATTTGTAAAAAATCTCCAGATCTATTCCTATTGACTGTTCCTTTCCCGGCAAGTGTTTAAACAAATTGAATGTTTTCTTTCTAGATACTGGACCTTGAGCGGGAGAATGCAAAGTAGTTCGCACCGTACGCAAATAAAAGTGCCGGAACTGATGAAGATAGCGACACTTTTAACAAAAATATAGGAGAGATTCGGTTGCCGGTTTGGGTGTTTCAATTCAGTAAGCTCCTTCTCTTAACACCGCTAACACCAACTAATGAATGTTTGGTTTTTAGCTGCGCCAGTCAGTATTATTAAGCTCACCTGCTTCCAGACTACATTCCAGCCCTCGTAGGATAAATACAGATGAACGACGACCTCCTCTTTCCGCTCACGAGAATATCGGGAAGCGAAAGTGTTATGAAACCGACCAGAACTACTGCCGGAAGGTGGTAAAAAATTTGGAGCAAGTATCCTGTAATGTACTTGCGGGTTTTACGGTATTAATGGAGATATTTGTTGTTATTGCTCCGGCGATACAACCGCTGTCCGGTCTGGGTCTGTCAGGACTGACTAGCGTGTCCTTTCGTATATTATCTTCATGATAATCAATCGAATCTTTCTTCGTCCATCAAATACTCGAGGAGTTCAAAGCAAGGCATATGGCTCCTTAGGCGTTCTACGCTGCATTGGATGCTGTACTCCTGAAGACTCTGTATTGAGTTCGTTCTTCTCTTCTTCATCCATTCTCAAGTTTAAAAGATTCCATACAATCTTTGGTCCTGGCTACTTATTCTATGTGCTGCCAGTTTTTTAGAACGTTATCGTTAAGCACAGATGTCTTCAATTTCCGGGCCTTCTTGATGAAATTGATGTCCCAACGCTATTATCCTCTTTAAAGTAATAAAACGGTGCATTTTTTTGTTTCTGCCTGGAATCACAGCGTGTTTCTTTATTGCTTTAACTTGTTGCTTTCGTTTTTGCTTGTCCTACCGATAGCACAAGTAGACGCTATCATAAACTCCTTCCAATACGTGTACAAGTTTCGATTCGTTACGGATTCATCCACCCCAAGCTACCGCTTGCTGGTAATGGGTATTATTTTGTAGCAAGAGTTTTTTTTCTTCTTTGTCGTACATTTCCATCTTTCAACAGAAACTGCATAGAGAAATAAAACAGAACCTTGCGTCCATGTCTAGTAAAAGTTAATTAAGTCTTTTCAAGTTCGGGCGTGTGTCTGTGTGTATCTCTGTCGTCGATGGTAAACGTTTGGTGCTACCAAAAAAAAAACAAAAAAAGGACCACCCCACATACCACCCACTGTTATGTGGGTGTGCTTTTTTTCCTCCCTCGCTTTCGCTTCATGAATGTTTTGTTCGCTTGCTGTCTAGGGTCGTTAAAAAGTCGTGTTTGAAAAAAAAATCACAAATAAACACATAAACGCGACTAGGTGTACTGCAAACTAAGCATAATGCTGCGCTGCCTACGCTAATCTAGCTGGCTGGACTAGAACGGAAAACAATCAGGACAAATTAAATCGTAAAATAATATTAATAAACTAAAGCCAGCCCTAAACTCTAAAACACGTGTTTCGCCTTTGGTGTGTTTTTTTTGTTGTTGTTAGGATATTTTTTTGGATAAACGCGAGACGCAGCTATCCGGTCACTTATGGCAAGCATGAAAACTATAACAAACAAAAGTGCTGCGAACCTTACCCCATAGACCGACCGTACATGTTTTCATCAACGCTTAAATTAGAATGTTAGCTGCTGGCGCGCGTACAACCGCGTGTGTCGCGCGTTTGCGTTGATGTTTGCGTGCGTGCGTGCGTGTGTGTGACTGATCTGGCCGGTAAATTTCCCTGTCGCGTTGCGCGTAAACGCTCACGCTCCCTCTCATTTTTCTCGCTTTCCCTCCTTTATGATAAAAGAGATGAAGCAATTAAAAATAAGCAATACCACGGTTTAGTAAATCAAACTGATTATCAAAACAAAAAAAAACAAAATCCTACAATACACACACACACACAAACAACGGTGTGAGAGACAGAGAACCCCGAAACCGTTCTCCGTTCAAACCGTGTTTCGGTGCGCTTAGTTGGACTTTTTCGCATCTTTCGGCTCCTCCTTGGCCTGGCCGCGGCCCAGAATCTTGGCCAGACTGTCCCAGATGCCACCGAACAGCAGGGCACAGCTCAGGTTCTCGAACGGCACGAACGGATCGTGAATGCCGAGCAGAATCGACGACAGCTTGAAGTACACCAGGAAGATGACGATGCCGAAATAGACCAGCGCGTGCGGTGCCGAGATCAGATCCGTTTTCTTGTCCAGCACGAAGATGATCGACGCGATCAGGGATGCCTTGGTGTAGCTGTTGGACGATAGGGAGGGAACGTTACCACTTGCAGCTCAGTAATGGCCACCCGGCAGCGAGTTACTTACAAGCTTGGCTGCAGGAACTCCATTGCTGTCGGTGTCCAGACACCGCGGATGAGACGTTCGATCAACTTGGTGAAACCGGCACCGTTGCCCTTGAGCGTACCGATAATGATCATGATGATGAACGCGTTCGGGTACAGCTTGGCAGCGTGTGTTACACCGTCATGAATCTACGGAGAGATTTTGAGATGAGAAAAATCCGAACTTGCCGCATATGCCGATCGGTTGATAGGTGTGGAGACGCTTTAGCGTCCATTGAGGCGGACCCCGTTCAGTGAGCTAGCTATGTGATACTAATAAATCGAGTAAATGGCCGCCATAACCAGTCGTTACGTCAAGCAAGAAGAGGAAAAGGTAGTGTCCACTGTTGATCGGTGTTTGGTACTCTTGATAGTGGCGCCATTGCTTTGATTGCTTTCATTTCCCGCCTGTACATGCTCACCTTCTTCGCACGGTAGATTTCCTTCATGGCGCTTGCGACCAGCTTGATGGGCAGGAACTTGGCCACCTTGTACCCGATGTCGAACGGCGTGTAGAACACAATGTACCAGCAGGCGGTGGCGACCAGCAGCTGGGGCGTGTTCTTGAGCGGGGCCAGGATCGGCTCACCCAGCAACCCATTCGCGACCATACCACCGGCAAAGACGACCAGCATCGTCGACAGCCAGCAGGCGAGCGGATGCTTCCGGGAGAAGGTGTGCGCACCGGCACCGAGATCCTCCTTCACCGACAGCGCACACAGCAGGCTGTGCGCAATGTCGAAGTACGGGAACATCTTCAGCTTAATCACCTGGTTGGCGATATCGAGGAACGCCTCCGGATCCATGGTGGCGGTGGGTTTTGCTTTACGCTACGCAGTACGAACGAAACCGAAAACCTGATTCCTGGAACGATACAGCGTACAGCAATGCTAGTGAATGCGCCAAAACAATACGTGCGTTTAGAGAAAATCTCTTGCCAAAAAAAAAAACGACCCCAAAACGCACCACTAGCGGACGGGCTGGTAAAGTGTGCACACGGACCGGAACGAACACGACACGACTGTACGGCTCGAGCTTAGCGACACGAAAAAGGCCCGGGCATGCCAGGGTCTCGCTCACCAGCTTAGACCGGTTAGTGCCGAAGGGCTTGCGCAGAGCGGTTCGCGCGGTCACGCGGCCAAACGAACACAGGTGAGTAAAGAGAGCGCCATTTTCGGCGCGCGAGCTGCATTTGCGATGGCAAAAACGGCCCGAGGAGGGGCATTGGGGTTTATGACAAATCTTAGATTGCTTTGATTTCCGGGAGCTTGCAAAACTATTTCCGTGGCTCTCGCACTTTGGTGCGACCTCCCGGGCTCTTTCGGTCAGGTGTTCGGTACGCATTCGGTTGCTTGGAGCGGGTATAGTTGCGGCTAAGCCCATAGCAAACGGTCGGCGGTTGACAAGTAGAGTGGAGAAAATTTTTAAAATTAGAACAAATGCTACTCTCCGCTCTCGGCTGCTCCAATCAAGATCGGTTCAAATGCGCCTCAAAAGATACAAACGGGGGGAGGAAAAAAAAACAAGAGCTAACGAGCCGTTGCGTTCGTACGTACCGAGATCCGTGTGCGATATATGCGACGATCCTCAGGAAAACGTCGAGCATGCGCATTGGGTGGAGTAGCACAGACTAAACCTATGACTCTTGTCTGCATTTTTGGCCCCTCTTCTGTTTGTCGCTGTTTAGCTCGCCCGTTGACGCGTTCACTCGGTGGAGGTATGTTTATTTATAAATTTGACCTCGACGGGAGGATGATTTTATGCTTCTTTAGCGTCAGAACCACAGCCCCATCGCGTGGAAATGTGTGGTCGCAAAGGCAATCGTCGTCGTGGGAGCATGCTAATGTTATTCGCTTTTTTTTAACACACTTCCAAAAACCAAAGCAGTAGTAAATTAGGGACAGCACACAACACAAACTAATTACCCGCTGGAAATGGCTTGCTTTAGGTGCGTTTTGGTTTGCAACAATTTTACTACCCTTTCGCTACACGTGTAGGGTATATTACCGTGGAAAATTTACCAAGTTTTGTGTTAAATTGCCGTTTTATTTCTCGTTCGCGTGCGTATACCGCTATGGCATAACATAAACAGCCCCGGGCGGAACACCGACTTTCGAAACGTCATAATAATCCGTTGTCAAAGTGGGCATGTTTACGCTGAAGCAGCGATTACACTCATCATTTTCAGTTGTTGCTTGAAGTCGTTGGAAAACGGAATAAAATTTCTTTTCTAGTTTTTAATTTATGTGCCCAAATTACCACTTTATGTGAATGATTCGCATCTTTTGCCATTCAAACATCTGGGGGAAAAAAAAAACTAATTTAACAAAAAATCATGCATTCTCCTATATGCAGGAGAGTAAATTTTATTCACGGTTTTACATCATGTTCGCCAAATATTGAATATTTATATTTATAGGTTTTTTAATATGTTATAGGTATAATAACAGTTCTACACCTTACCAACATTGATTATTAACGTAGCCGGGTAATTTCGCGCTTGATCATTTTTTCTTAAACAGCCTGCATCTCGCCTACACGTCCCAGTATGTTTTTTCTTAGTGCCAAGCAATATCAAGTCTTCATTAACTTATTGCCATCGTTCAGTGAAAATGGTTCTGTAGACATAAGCGTTGCGTTGTTTAAAAAAAAGCAATCAAAGGCAACGCTTTCATCGCAACTCATCGATAGTGAGCTTAAATGGAATTACATTTGGTTTATGGTGGAGCAAATTCAATACAGTACTAAACAATAAGATTAAGGGACACCCGTGTGACCACTCTCGTCTTTTGCATTGCAACAAAACCCAACGCTGTGATGTGCTTCTCGAAATTCTTGTTGGACGTTAGGGCCTAGCATTCTTATCCTTACCAGCGAAGCAGTTCTGCATTCGATTTTAACGAAATCTTTTCGAGTGCTTCAACCAGAGCATCGTTATGGTTGTCTGCATCGAAGTGTGTCGTAAAATAAGTGTAAAAAAACATTTTAAAAAAATCCGGGGGCCGGTCTTGAACGGCAGGACCGGGACTCGAATCCCACCCGGGCCGTTCCCCAACTACATGGTGTCAATAAATCTAGTAAGCCTTAATTGGTAGGTAAAACCGAGTAGGTCGTTACACCAAAAGAAGAACATAAAAAATAAACAAAATAAAAAAATAAACTAGCCAGAGTACTAGCTTTATCAAATCATAATGCATTAACCCCTGGCATCTACAGCTGTTTCGTGCCCTTTGAGACACAGACACAAACACGCATACGCACTCTTAGGTGGGTTTCATCACAAAAGGGCCTACACGGCCTTGGATGCATATGAGGCTGCAATTCGGGGCAGGGTGCATGGATGTCTAGGCGAAATTGCAGCACGAGTTCGTTTTCTTTGCCGTCTTGTAAAATGCTTTGCTCTGTATCGACAGGGACTCCGACTTGTACACGAGATCGTCCAACTTTTCGCCTCGGTCCAGCACCGCATCGATCGTGTTGCGCAGGATGATTTTCGTTTCGTCCAGGTCCTCCTGCATGCGTGTCAGTGCGTCTGCTTCCCGTGGGTCCTGATACTTGCTGAGCGTGGCCGGAAGCGTCCCGAACTGTATCGCTGCCTCGTTTGTCGTCACCGGCCACAGTTCCGACCCTACCTTGGCGGTAAAGTCGTCTAATACCTTCGTTAGCAGCGTGTGCCCAACCCGTTGCGGGTATTCATGATCCGCTATCAGCACTGCGGCCAAATTATCGGCCCGAACATATACGTGGCACATGTACACATCTTGTTTGACCGATTGCCGGGTGGCGGCCTGTGTTCTCTCAACGAGCGTTTTGCTGGCAAAGCTGTAAGGCAGGATCCAAACAATGTTACATGCAGCACATTCACCGCTTCTGACGAAACCCGTCGGATTGCTCCTCCAGGTGAACATACCTGATGAATTCCTGCACCGAGCCGCGTTGAAAGAAGGAAAAGCTCTGCAAATCGTAGGCTGATTTCAGCAGCCGTGCCTCGGTTGGGGCTTTGTAGAAGACACTGAGGGCGTATAGTTTCACCATTTTGTATGCTTTTACGGTTGGGGTAGAAACGTTTTATGACGTAGATGATTTATTTCGTCTCACACCCGAGGAGCTTCGCTAAAGGGAACAAACAATCGGTTCAATTGATTTCACAAGCCTTCGTGGGTCACTGGTGTTGTTTAATTGCCAGTATCGATGCAATGGGTTTGTTTGTTTTTTTGGATGAATTTTCTACTCCCTAATCGTACTAGTGGAATGATAGCATAGAACGCCTTCGACGCAGTGTTACGCAAAAAAACACTTTGCACACTTTTGGAAATGACTTTTCCTTGGGAATATTCCCGCACTGTATAAACCTATTGAAAGAAATCTGTAGCACCTTCGAGCTGGATGGTAAATCGAACTTTCAATCTGTTATGATCGTTTCCTTCTGGCTTAATGCAAAGCGTACAAAGCAAACACGAACACACACATTCGGACACATTTAACCAATCGTCATTTGGCAGTTTTTGACAGCTGGAGAGGGGAAGTGAGCCTACGACAGCAGAGTATGATTCATTTTTCACATTTATCGTACGATATTTGTGAACATGTATATTATTGTTATTGTCCTAATACGATTTCTAAACACAACGGTACGCAATCTCGGTACGCAAGGCAACAGTGTCAGAAAGACTATAATAAGAGCGTTCCAATATTACCCATTTTACAAAAACCATGCTTGAGTATTCCCAACATTCAATTTCAACTGTTGCAACGAAAAAAAAAATAATCGAATTTTGAGGTTAGCTCATTTTGTTACTTGGGAACTCAATCAATTGCTGTCAACATGTTTTTTTTTTCCTATTGAAAGCATAGCCCGTTCCGGTACGCCGATATTGCGGTGTTGTGAAAAACAAATCCAGTCTAGCGTTGTATTGTGTATGTGAGACTGTTAATTTTTGTTAAGATTTATTAAAAGTAATACTAGCTGTGCCCTGGTGAATGAGAATCTACAATGCTATCGGCAAGGGCGTGAAAAATAGCTACCGTAATGAGAATTCTAACACCTGCAGCAAAAAGACGACGCTTGGTGCTTTTTCAACTTATCTTCTTCTTCTTCTAAAATGGTTCTACGAACTGAAGTGATCTAAGGAGGCCAGTTTGTTTTGTACTCTAGTTTCGTTTGTGTGGGATCGAAGCAAGCGTGAACATATTATACAGAAAGCCTTTTGACTTCAAGCAGCTGTTCTTCGAATACATTTGAAAACAGGCACGCATAGTAAAGTCACCAGCAAAATGAAGGAAGAACGCGAAGCGAAAGAAAATTTTGCTTTCAAACCCGCAGTAAACGTTACATCGGGAATGAAGCAAGAGTTCGAAGATGATACGTGGAACAATAATCCAGCACGGAATAATGCGTCCAAGGAAGAGGTATGCTATAAGCCGTGTAAAACGTAATGGTTCTCTTAATTATCGTTGATTTACATTATTGTTACAGGGGGAAAACCACGAAGAACCATCGGAAAACCCAAAGGCAGTACTAAATGATTGTCTGCAGCGGTTTGCGAGTGTGGATTATATCATGGAGCCAGGAATTTTTGGTCAGCTGAAGCGTTACTTTCAGGCAGGTGGAACGCCGGAACATGTAATCGATCAGCTTTCGTCGAACTATGCGGCCGTAGCTCAAATGGCGAACCTTCTCGCTGAGTGGCTCATCATGGCAGGTGTGCGCGTCACGGACGTACAGGCTATGGTAGAAAACCACCTGAAGGATATGATACTGAAGACGTTTGACCCCAAGAAGGCGGATAAAATTTTCACCGAAGAGGGCGAAACACCTGGCTGGTTGACGGAGATGATCGAGCATCATACGTGGCGCTCGTTGATCTATCGTCTGGCGGAGGAATATCCGGAATGTCTGATGTTGAACTTTACCATCAAGCTGATATCGGATGCTGGGTTCCAGAGTGAGATTACCTCTATCTCGACGGCTGCTCAACAGATAGAAGTATTCTCACGTGTGCTAAAGACGGCTATTGCAAAATTCCTCAGCCACCCAGAGGACTGGCAAAGCGCGATAGAAGAGGTGGCAAAGATGGTATGCCACGGACAACATACGTATCTGTACAGTCAGGTGCTGATACAGGTACTGTCACAGGAACCAAAGGGAGGGTTCATCATGAAACGTCTCTCACAAGAGATTACCAAATATGCGCTGAAGAAGTATGTTATTCTGTAATAAGTGTTGTTATACTAACTAACTTTTACTAATTTATCCTTTTTTTCTCTTCAGCAATCACAACGTAACACCGATTACGATGGCTTTGAATGGTTCTTCACGTCATCCTCAAGCATGTGAGGCACTCACGTCGATGCTGTCACGAAACACGCTGAATCCAGCAGATATAACCGTGTTGTATCGCAATTACACCTCTCCAGAACCTCCTCCAATAGATTTGATCCGCAATCCACAGTTTTTGGATCTGCTCGTCGATTCGTTGTTCAAGGTTGGAGTGAAGATTAACCAGGAGCACAAATCCAAGTACATCTACCTGCTCGGCTACGCCGCAAGTGTATGCGAGATACCAACGAAGAAGGGACAACCGAAAGGGCACCGAGTGTTGAACAAGGACGAACTGAAGGCAACGATTATAGCGATCGAGAAAGTACACGCCATCTGCAACGTGAGCCGTGGCTCGAGCGAGCTTATCGCGGACATCTCCACCCTGTACAGCTGCATCCGGTTTCCGGTGGTCGGGGTGGGTGTGATCCGTTGGGTGGAGAACACCGTCACCGAGCCGTCCTACTTCAAGCTGTGCACAGAGAGTTGCCCACTGCATCTCGCGTTGCTGGACGAAGTGGCCTGCGTACATTCCTCCTTGCACGACCAGATTCTTCGACTGCTGGTGCGTTTGTTCGAATCGAAGCAAGACGAGCTGGAGATTCTGGTGCAGCTGGAGTTGAAAAAGATGTTGCTGGATCGGATGGTGAATCTATTAGCGCGGGGATGTGTCGTACCGGTGGTGAAGTACATCAGCCAGTGTTGCACAAAGGGCGATACGGATATTTCGCTGATTCGGTACTTTGTGACGGAGGTGCTCGAGACGGTCACGCACCCGTACTCGAGCGAGTTCGTTCAACTGTTCCTGCCGATGGTGGAAAACGAGGAAATTACTGGATCGATGCGCGGCGAAGGCGATAATGATCCTGTGTCGGAGTTTATAGTACACTGCAAGGCGCACTACACAACGCTGTAAGAGTTAACGATTGGTTTCAATAGGGGTAAGTACACCTTGCATCGGTCAAGGTATTTCATAACGTTCATTTTCGACTGAATCATTATTTGTTAGTCATAAGTCTAGAAAATTTCCCCTTTTTCCCAGCTGTACAGTTTATTTACTGAGTATTATTTAGAGTTAAACTGAACAGTTTTAAAAAAATATATCTTACTCTAATCGCCGGAATCGAAACGAAGTTACTATTGAATAATCGAAACATAATTGTATAATGATTACTAGAAAATTGTAATCGACACCTGTAATAATATAACCAACACGTAAGACAGATTTTGAATGGAATATTAAATAATTTGTTTGGAAAATAATGAAACCGTTTCGACATTGACCAAGTATATCGTAGATTCAGGTGAGTTGCAAATATCTCGCTGAGGGAATGACTACCACAAATCCTCAAACTACTCTTGCATAAGCAAGCCGTGGCTTCGAGGCTTAACAGTTGTAGTTCGGTAGGCTGGCGGCATAGCACCGTCGCATTCGATTTCGTACGAGTTACGTAGTGTCATTTTGTATTTTTGTATGGAACTAGAGAGGTCAGATCACATATCTGAAATCTGGGAATTATCTGTCCTGAATCTAAATAAGAGCCCCTCAGACAAAGTAAATTATCAAGTCTAGCAATAGCTAATTTTACCATGCACATCTTGGATTTAATTTTGAGACTTAACCTTTCTGTCTTTGAATTGATGAAATGTTTTGCTGAGAAAATTCTACTGTGGCTAGCATTCGACACAGGACACCTAATTGTCATTTTATTTTTCTTTCTGATTCCAGGAGATGCCAAAACCCTTCCCTATGAAAAGAGCTGTAAAATTTAATACAGTTTAGTCTCATAAGTTTAATTTTGCCGGTAAAAAAAAGAAAATAGCCTGAATAGCGTTCGGATTCTTTTCCTGCAAGTCATTCGCATCAACAAGCATTTTTTTCTTAATATATTTCTAATGTTACGAACATCCGTTCTGAGTTGGTCTCTTGTACGATAAAATAAGATAATACGCTTAATCCATAAGTATAGTTTAATATGAGACAAAAAAGAGATATAAATTTGAACTGTTGCAGTGCAAACCCTGACCTGAATGTCGTGTGAAATCAAGTAAACAAGGCAACCTGCTGCAGCGCATTTGTTACGCAAGTTTAGAATCGATAACTTTGTATCAATGCACATTCGTCAATTATTCAAGTTAGTTTTAAGAACAGCAATTAATTATAAGTAGGTAAGGTAATAAAGATGTACACGGTTACTTAGTATATAAGAAACGGGAACGATTGAATAAAATTGTCAGTTGAGCACCTTAATCCTTGTGTGTGACTGCTGGACGAGGGATTTAACGAGTGAAAGAACATTTTTTGGAAACCAATTGAAACGCTCATTCGGGTTTGCAGGTTCCGTTTGCGATTGGCTAGTCAGAAATCGTAAATAGCCGGGAACAATTGTTCGTTGGGTTCGCAATGGATTTGACGTTTCATTTAAAGGGCTTTGTTTACAAAACAAACTTCGTAGCGAATGTTGCATTTTTCGCTTTCGTAGTGCATAGTTTACAACTTTGTCTTACTTTGAACCGTTCTACAGCTTAGAAAACATGATACTTATATAAAGAGCATGCATTTGGATAAGGTTGCATCACGCAAAATGTGAATTTGGCTGCAATTGAGGGTGAATTAACCACCCTAAGAACAACGACGCCTGGAGGACCTTACACCGAAAACAGCACGCTAGCGCAACAGCTTCTTTTGGCACACCGAAAGATTTTATGCAACGTAATAAGAGTTTTTGTTTTGTGCTAGGATCGTAGCAGTTCCGGTTATGATGAGTTAATATTGCCCGGATACAGTCAGATACACTAGGGCTCCACAATGGAGCAAGATTTCGATGAGGATGGGTGGAATAACAATCCAGCCCGGAGTAATGCGTCCGAGGAAGAGGTATGTAAATGGTCTACGGTAATCAATTACTTACCGTTGGGCATTCATTTATATCTTTCGTTATTTTCAAGGGGGAAAATCACGAAGAGCAATCGGAAAATTCCAAAGTGGTATTACATGATTGTCTGCAGCGGTTCGCGAGTGTGGATTACATCATGGAGCCGAGTATCTTCGTACAGCTGAAACGTTATTTCCAGGCGGGTGGAACGGCGGAACACGTTATCAATCAGCTGTCGTCGAACTATGCGGCCGTAGCTCAAATGGCGAACCTTCTCGCCGAGTGGCTCATCATGGCAGGTGTGGGTGTCACGGACGTACAGGCTATGGTAGAGAACCACCTGAAGGATATGATACTGAAGACGTTCGACCCCAAGAAAGCGGATAAAATTTTCACCGAAGAGGGCGAAACACCCGGCTGGTTGACGGAGATGATCGAGCATCATACGTGGCGCTCGTTGATCTATCGTCTGGCGGAGGAATATCCGGAATGTCTGATGTTGAACTTTACCATCAAGCTGATATCGGATGCCGGGTTCCAGAGTGAGATTACCTCTATCTCGACGGCTGCTCAGCAGATAGAAGTATTCTCACGTGTGCTAAAGGCGGCTGTTGCGAAATTCCTCAGCCACCCAGAGGACTGGCAAAGCGCGATAGACGAAGTGGCAAAGATGGTTTGTCATGGACAACACACCTATGTGTATAGTCAGGTGCTGATACAGGTACTATCACATGAGCCAAAGGGTGGGTTCATCATGAAACGTCT